>CAOKZL010002239.1:0-281122 GCA_948472985.1 Iguana delicatissima
GGAGGAGGAGGAGGGGGAGGAAGTCCAGCTCATGAAACAGTAGAGGAAGGAAAGGCATAATTTTTTTATTGCCCTTTCTTTGCTTCAGGTGAGGAAATGTCAAAGCCTGACATTGATGGACCTCTTCTCCATCTCCGAGCTCACCAGGTAAAGCAATCTTCAGCGCAGAGAGTAGACGGCATGGGTGAGATGACAGTTTAAGAAGGATCTTTCGGTGACAGACCTGGACTCATTTGTTCAGGTGCATTGAGAAAGCTGTCAGTCACTGAGCCATTTTCAAGGCACAGTTTAACTTAATTTTAGCTAATATGCAGGAATTGTCCTAATAACGAGCTGTCAAGGGGACAGGGGAATAGGAGGGGCTGCCGGGGGAAAGAAGAATGGGTGCCGTGTCATTAGTTGCACTTCAAGAGTTCTGACTGGGGATAACTTTTGGAAGGGACTCAAATATGGCCAGTCCCAGATGTATTGGTGCCCGAGGTAGGGACGGAGAGAATCTTCACAATTAATCATTTCTAGGAAAAAAAAAAAGGCTACTTTCCCAACGGTTGGAAAAACTAATCAATAAGAAGTGGACCAATTAACTACACTGTTGAAAGATGTGTCTATGAACAACTTTAAAAAAAGAAAAGATTGGGACAAAGTTAGGACATTTCTTACCAACCATTGGGGAGAGCATTTTAAACTCAGGCTTCAGATACTGACAATGAGTTCTTTAGCAGAAGTCTACTTCCTAGTCCTATTATATTTTAACTCTGTTACATGTCTGTAGTAGTTTTGAAGAAGTATAGTAGGAGTTTGGTTTTTAACCCTCATCTGAGAGGCTTATCCCCGGTGTAGTTTTCTGTAGTTGTAGTTAGTGGAGTGATGTCTATGACCATTTCCGCCCTACACTCTTATAGTGCTATTATTCCACTTTCAGTATCCTGTGGAATTCTCAGTAGCTCCAACTGAACTTTTCAGCCATTTTGTGCTTTTGGTTTTTATTTGACTTCACTGCTTGCTCTCTGACTTACAGGAATAGATATTCCAACATCTCTACCCTCTCCTTCCCTTTCCTTCTAGGTAGCTGTCATTTGGAATCTATCAAACCGAGCTTCCTCGGCACCCAGAAGGAAAGTCAGAATGACTTTCACAGAAAAGCCGGCTGCTCAGGTGCAGCTGGGAGTTTGCCCTGAAGATTTGTCCCAGGAGAGACTGCACATTTATTTCCCATCCATTACAGTTTATTTTACTTTATTTTATTTTTTCCTGGAAAGTTCGATATCCTCTCCCCTGCTCTTGGCTATTTCTCCTAGCAGGTGCCCTGCAAAGTTATCTCTCAGCAAGTTTGTCCCTATGGATTTTTTTTCTCCACCTGGCTTTTTTTTCCCCCTGACAAATCCTCTAGTGTGACCTTCAAGGTTGGCGACACTGTGTCCTAAAATCTCAGCACAAAAGAGTGCAGCGGAAGAAGGAATGATACAGAGACAGGAAGAAGAAGGAAGAAGAAACAGGGAAGAAGAGGAGGAGAAGAAGAAAGGTCCAGCTTAGCTATGCTTAGAAAGAAGTCCCAGTGGCATAAATCTGGTTGTGAGTCCTAACAATAATAGACAACTTACGCAAATCCCACTGATTCAATCGAGAACCTAAAATGCCCTGGTTGTTGTTATTAACTGCCATCCAATTGACTTTGTCTTATGGTGACCCTATAGATGAGAGATCTCCAAATCATCCTTGCTCAGGTCTTGCAGATTTTGGGACATGTCTTCCTTGGTTTTGCCTATCCTTCTGGAATGTGGTCTTTTGCTTTTCCTACTGCCTTCTACCTTACCAGTCATTATCGGCTTCTCTAGGGAGTCATGTCCTCTCATGATATGGCCAAAGTACAATGGCCTCAGTTTAGTCATCTTGGCTTCTAGAGAAAGTTCAGGCTTGGTTTGCTGTTGGACTGATTTATTTGTCTGCAGGGTATCTGCAGAACTTTTCTCCAACAGCCCATTTTGAATGAGTTGATTTTCTTCCTATCAGCTTCTTCATGCAGGGGAGCTAAAAACATGATGAAAATGCCCTGAACCTTCCAGAAGATATTCAGGGGCATTTGGGGAAAATTTTATTTTTTCACAGAGCAGTGTGCAGTGTGAGCCTCTGTCTCCTTTCATGCCATTTTGCAGTTGGTCCTGTTTGTTGGCGACAATGTTGAGCAAGATGAGGATGCTGAAGAACATGTCTACAGGCAACAATGGTCCAGAAAGCCTTCCTCCGTTGACACCAATAAGCTCATCTGAGATTGACACACCTGAGCAACCAAGTAAACCAGATCACAATTCCCAGAGAAAAGAGATTGTCACAAATTCACATCCCTCTTTCCTCTCATCTGTCCCTTCTTTGGTGAGGTGGCATTTCTGGCTTCCCCACCAGCCCCCTCTGCTGTGCAGCGGAATCACCATCTCCAATCCATTTGTTCTTCACCTTTGTTATGTAAATCCCCACCACACAGATCTGGATGGACCATGACAGAGACATGGATCGGATGTGTCTCCGTGGAAAGAAAGGGGCTTTATCCGATCAGCGCTTCTCACTCCGATCCATAAAGCGTGACAGACTCCCTCTTTCACTCCGTGAAGTAATATCCTGGATGGAGAAAGCAGTTCATCGAAAGGGATGAAAAGCCCTTAAGATAAGGAGATGACAGACAGACAGATAAACAAACAGATGAGAGATAGATTGAATTTTTTCATCCAGATGCAAGTGGCCAACAGCAAAATAGCAGAAAATACTATATTCCAACAGGGATTTAGCCACTGATAGAGCTATAAAGAGGGTCAGGCTGAAGCAACAAGGCAGCAAGGCTTAAGAAAAATTGGGTGGAGTTAAAAGATAGCTTGCATCTTCCTTTTCACATGTGATCACTCATTTCTGAAGGCTAAATAACAGATGTATGTATGTAGAAGGTAGATGTCTTCCTAGGCATTACTTCTTTTGATGATCAACCATGCAATAATGAGACCGGACATAGAAAATAAGGACCACTTTATTTGACCTAACCTATTTGAGTTGTGTTGGCCTGGAAACAGAGCAAGCAGGGGGACAACTTTGATGTACATCCAGATGAGGCCAGGTGGTCACCCCGTGCCTACCTCCTCAGCCTTAGCATGGGAAAAATACCTCAGCCCTGATGGCAATCCAAATACTATTGATTAATCCCCAGTCTGGTCCAGTATTATAAGTGAAAGCCTGAATCCCAGGTTAGCCTATGATTCTATGATTCTAAGTTCAAAACCTTTGGAGGACCAAAGGTTGGGAACCAGTGCTCTAGCACGTATGGAAGGACTGTAGAATTAAACTCATCTTAATAGTGAGCATCCAATTTAATGGGATTTCTCTGGTGCCACCCCCATGAACCTTCTAAAGTAGAGGAAGGTGTGTTAAGCAATTGCCATGAAAATAACAGGCACCCACAAGGTCAATATGGCAATGCAAGGAAGAGCACAATGCTGTTTCTCATCCCCAAAAGAAACCAGTACGGATGTCTTCTGACTAGAAAACTCCACTTTAAAATATTGAGCTGAAGCCAACTCCCTGGGACCATGAATCATCCTTTTAAAATTGGGATTGCAATTGGGAAACCTATTACAGTGTTTTCTTGGCAAAGTTTACTCAGGAGTGGGTGTCCCCATTGCCTCCCTCTGAGGCTGAGAGAATGTGACTTGCCCAAGGTAATCCAGTGGGTTTCCATGGCTGAGTGGGAATTGAACTCTGGTCTCTAGGCTCTAGTGCCACACCTAAACCATTATGCTCTCTGTCCCTGACAAGTCAGGCGAGCTGGAAAAATATGCTATTATAAGTCTAAGGAGAAAGTTAACAAAGCAATTGACTGATAATTTTGTGCAATTAAAGAACCCAGAAACTACACGACCAAGTTCAGTCTTCTTGATCATGGCATCCCTGACTACTCTTTCTCCTCCAGTCGCTTTGTGGATAAAAAAGACTAAAAGGGGGAAATATAATAATACAGAAATAGAAGTTGAATAGATCCCCGCAGGGGTTGTATTTTAGCAGCTCATCTTTCGGAGGAAGAGAAGCCCAGAGGTTTCAGACTCTAATTATGAAGCTGGCAATATGGAAAGTGGAACAATGGCGAATGTCTGTGTGTTTGCATAGGGGGGATTTCAGGAAGCAGCTACTATGTCTGGTACAAAAGAGATCCCATTCCACAGGTGTTCTCAAAATCCACAGCCCTGATGTGCTCAAACACAATGGCCCGGTATCAGAGCACTGTTGTTTTGGGGGCCGGTGTTTTCACAGTGCACGAGAGCACATGCACAGATCAATCGAGCACAAAACAGAACTCCAAACTGGCCCTTTTTTGCAGTGTTTTATTGATGGATGCAATTACAGGATTTTCTGATGCAATAGTAAGATAGAAGCGTAAAAATGTACTTTATAACCATGATCCAGAACCCTGCACCATGGTCTAGTTTGCATATCTCTATGCATATTTAGAAATGCATATTTCTCTCTCTCTCTCTCTCTCTCTCTCTCTCTCTCTCATCATCATCATCATCATCATCCCTGATAGAATGCATGGATCTTGTGTGGCTTCTACATCTTACCAAGTATGCCTTTGTTCTGTTTCATTTCCACCCCATCTCAAACAATTATCCAAATGAAAGTTTGTTTCTATTTTCATCCCCATGAAAATTCATACACATTTTGGTATGCAGATCCCCTTAATATATGATTTGTTTTTAAAAGCAGTTCCCTTAAAGTGCATGCCCAGGGTTCTACATCAACTAGTGAAGTTGATGTAGTAAAGTATATTTAAATAGGTAATTCCACCTGGCCCAACCCCATTCAAACCCAATGGAAACGGTAGGTACCCATGCTTTGATTGCCATGCTTCTTTTCCCCGTGTAGCAGATGCCCAGCAAAGTAGGTTGGGGGTGGGGGTTATAATCGTGGCAATTGCATCATAATCATGACTAAGTAGCCATCATGAATATGGAATAGTTTTGTGTATGTCTGTGCTCCTTCAGTTTGCCTGCAGACTTATGGTGACCTCATGAATTTCATAGGTTTTTCAAAGGGAAGAAATACTCTGGGAAGGGGCTGGAAATATCTCTCTGCTGCCTCCTGAATGACAGTGGAACAGACCCCTGTTGCTCACAGCAGCTGCGGCCCGGTAAGTCAGGACTAGAGAGGTCAGGCCAGGAGATGCTACTTAGCTTTGCAACTAAGATAGTTGCATAACTGAGTAGCAGATGTAGAATTCCAGCAGTCTGTCCTGTGCCTCGGGCAGCAAAATATCTAGGGTCCTTACTGAATGAAATCACAACAAACTGGCTTCCTTGCATTCAGCCTCACTCTGTCCAGGAAAGAAAAGACAAGGAATGGTGATCTCAGGTTCTAGCTGGGAACCATCAGTCCCGCAAAGTTGTTTTAAAAACAGAGATCAAGTCAAAATATAGATTAGGCGCTGGCACCCAAGGAACATACTGTCTCTGGGAAGAAGGAAAAAAAACTCCAAAAAAGCTATGTTTTATGTAAACATCAAAATGCATCGTCTGCTAGAGTCCAGAGCCATTTCTCTCTTAAATCTCTCCTTTATTGCTTTATTACGGAAGGCAACGCCTCATAAAAGGAGCCACACAGCAGCTGCAGCGAACGAGGGAAGGAAGCAGGGAGTTTGTGCAATAGGACACGTTAAGTGTGAGTTATAATATATCGGGGGGGGCATGTTAATGATCGGAAGGACCTCTTCCAGCTCCTTTAAGGTTAATCAAGTCGGCATTTGTGTCAGGTGTAATGTCTAATTAAAATGATGGAAGGAGCACAAATGCCTTCTGGCAGAGGAGGCAAATGGCACGGAGAGGCAGCCTCGGTGCCATATTGGTTTAGAAAATCGATAAGACGAGCTCATTTTATCCCCGTGTATCTCTGCGTTTGCCATTCGACGGTCTCATTTGAAAAGATGCCAGCTTGGCTGGCTGGCTGGCTGGCTGGGAAGGAGGGAGGGAGGCGGAAAGGTTTACATGTATCTCTTAAAATAAAATAAGAAAAGGCCCATGGGATCAGCACCATGGAGGAGTAGCATGTAGAACCTTCTGGAATCATCCAGAAGAAGGGGCATAAATCTGGTAGAAACATCCAGGAGAAATCTGTAGGATTGTCTGGATTCTTCCAGAAGAAGTATGTCAAATCTTGGAGAATCGTCCAGAAGAAATCTGCAGGATTGTCCAAATCCTTCCAGAAGAAGTGTATCAAATCTTGGAAAATCATCCAGAAGAAATGTGCAGAATCATCAAGAATTTCCAGAAGCAGGTGAGGTGAGGAGGGAGCTGACCTGCAACTGGCTGAGATTTCAGGACTTCCCATGACTTTGAAACCCTAGATAGGAATTATTGCTATGAGAACATAGTTGTGCTTAATCCTAACCTTCTACACAATAGGGTTGGGAAGAATATTTGAAAATATTTTTTTTAAATATGGTTGACAAACATAATTTTGAATAGCAAGGAACCCTGTTGAGAAGAATCCAGGACAGATGAGAATCTTTGCAGGTCAGGGCATGTTCTGCACTACTGCCTCTGTGACTTCAGAAAGCTTTCAAACCTGGTTTCCTTACAACATTAGTCTGAGGTGTCCCCGAGGAGAGCCAAGCACATCCGGCCAAAGATCTTTTCCATCAGCAACACCACAACAGAAGAGAATGCTGGTTGATAATAATAAGGAGTGATGTGCTCATGTTGTGGATACTTTGATTTGCTAAATCCTTTAGAGGCCTTGCAGCATTGACACCCAGATCCCTTTTCTCCCCCTTCTCTGTCTGATTGTGATTCACTTCAACAACTCTGTTCTCATTCTCCTTGTTTCCGGAGGAGGGCACAAGAACAGCTTGACATCTGTCAAGTTACATAAGAAAGTCTGTTTGATTTGTGTCGGCATAATGCTTAGCGTACACATTAAAAATATCCTTGGCTGGGCTTTGAGGGGTTATTCCCATTTTACAGATAGGGAAAGAGCTGGCCTTTGTCGTCTCCAATTAAGGAAGCTGTTGAGATTCACTCCTACAACATTTCAGAGGTCTATCTGGGGTTCAGCTGTGGAGCTTGGACCAGCCATGGTCAGTTAGTGAGTTAAGCAAGTTTCCCAGTTCCTCAGGTCATGCAATGGCCAAAAATCTTATATCAAGGAGAAGGTGTATAACTCTGCATGTATGGATTCATGCACTGGTTGCACAGCTTTGCTTTATTATGAATTCTGATGTTGCACAGTTTTGTCCATGGCACCTCAGTAGTGGAACACCCTCTCTGCAGAGATTCAATTGGTGCCAACAGTCGTTTCATTTAGTTCCCAAGTGAAAACTTGGCTGTTCATAGGATCATAGAGAGTTGGAAGAGACCACAATGGCCATGAAGCCCAACCCCCGGCCATACAGGAACACACACGCAAAGCAAAGCACCCCCAGCAAATGGCCATCCAGCCTCTGTTTAAAAACCTCCAAAGAAGGAGACTCCATCACACTCCCAGGCAGCAGCGTATTCCACTGTCAAACAACTCTTACCATCAGGAGGTTCTTCTTGATGTTTAGGTGAAATCTCTTTTCCTGTAGTTTGAATCCATTGCTCATTGTCCCAGTTTCTGGAGCAGCAGAAAACAAGCTTGCTCCATCTTCAACATGACATCCTTTCAAATATTTAAACATGGCTATCATGTCACTTCTTAACCTTCTTTCCATGATGGAATAATTTGCATACCTGGCAAGTCAAAAGCTTCAAGCATATATGACAGGAGGACTCAACAATTCTAGGCTGTTTCCCAGTTTGGAATGGACTTCTGGAATCTCCTATGTACGGTGAAGTTCAAAAGAGATTGTGGTTTTCAGAATCGTTTGGATGTTGGATAGGCTGTTTTTTCCAAGAGGTCCATGTTGATGTTCCACTGATGACCTGCCATCTTTGTTGTTAAGTATTTTTGCCAGTAGATAACACACAGCAACCTTATACCCCACTACAGAAACAGAAATGATGAGAAAGAAAAAGAGGAAAAATAGCAACCAATGTGAAAAATACATTTTGGAATTCTCCTCCAGTATAGCCTTTAAGTACATCAGACAATAGAAGAATTGTCTTGAAAGCCACACTTAATTTATGCATGACAGCGATTAAAATTAAGAGTGAGAAGAAGATGGAAATTAACAAACCCATCTTTATTGCCAAGATTCCATTACGATTGTAGGGAGAAAAGAGAGAGAGAAATTAGAACTGCGGGTGTCAGATGCAATCTGGAACGTATTTTAGAACGACTCATCCCACCTGGGAAATATCCTTAGAAGGCTGGATGGTCGGATGATGCATTTGCCCTTAGGATGAATCAATCCCTTATCTTTAGAAGATGGTGTGGGAGGAGCTGCGAGTTCATTTGCTTCTCTGGAACACAATAGGGGGGAAAATATTGCGCAATGTAAAACAGAATTACTTACTGAGCAACATTGCTTTCATTGCCATCTGGTGGTGTACCAATAAGGTGGAGAGAATGTGGATGTGCATATGTGTGCGTGTGTGTGTGTGTGTGTAAATTTAGCAACTTAGCTCCTTTAAAGTTCAGACTAAAATCCAGAGCAGGGAAACCACCAGCTGCTGTGGCTTATATCTGTACCAATAGGTAGGTAGGTGGATAAATAGATACACAGTACACTGAATCTGGTGAACTATCTCTCTTCTATCCCAGCCTAAATGGTGGTGATTTCCTTCTAAGCAGCTGTCCTGCAGTGTGGTGCTGGAGAGACTGAGCTATGATTCCTGAAGTCCTCGGTTCACATGTCATATTTACCATGAAATTAGCACCTGGACTTGGTCAAGCCACTCTCTCCTAACCTGAGTCCGTTTCCCCCTACCTCTGCAATAGAGGCAGTGTAGCATCGGCTGGCATTGCAGGGTTGTTGCGAGAACAACTAGAGGCCATTTTCCACTGCACCATTTTAGCATTATATTCCACTTTAACCTCATCCCTTGGAATCCTGAGATTTGCAGCTTATGGAAGTGTTCACGGAGTAGTGGTTTGAGCATTGGATTATGATCCTAGAAAGCAGAGTTCGAGTACCTGCTTGGCCATGGTAACCCGCTGAGTGACCGTGGGTGTGTCACACCTTCTCAGCCCCAGAAAATCCTATGATAGCAACCTATCCTATGATAGCCTATCCTATGAAATCCTATGATAGCCTTAGAGCCACCATAAGTCAGCAAAGACTAGAAGATGCAAAACAACCACGATTTCAAAATTCTCAGCCCAAGAGCTATAGTGCCTCCCCATCTTAGGCACCCAAGGGTTCCACAGCATGTTGCCAGGGCAATTAAACTGGCATACAGGGCTATAATTGTTTGGTGTGTAAGGGCTTTAGATACTGCTTGTTCAATTCTTGGAATGCAAGGAAAGGCCATACAAATGATGCTGGCAGTGGCTGTTCTGCAACAGGCTGTGACACTTTCCCCCAGCAGTTAAAATATTCATGAGCATTCCCTAACTTCACAGAAGCTTTGACAATTGTTGCCTGAAGAAAGTAGGAGTGGCAGCAACAAAAAAGAGCTGGCAGGCAAGAAAAAATAAATAAAACGGCCTATGTTTTGCCTATTTCCCAGAGGTTGAAGTGGAAAAGGGCACAAAAAATGGAAGGGACAATTGGGCAGGAGGGGGATTAGCCATTGGAAACAGTGTGATGAGCTCACACACACACACACACACACACACACACACACACACACACACACAAGTCTCTTGGCTTCTTTCGTATTCTCTCTGTCTCTAAACTTAGATATGCAACAGGCACCCTCTCAGGTAGAGAGAAAATGAGGAAATCTCTTTCAGGAGGATTGCTGAAGTGTGAAGGTTGATTTGTTCGTGATGCAGATATGAAAGCTGGCCAGAAGCATATTGGGAGGAAATGGTTGATTGGAAGAAAGGTGCCGGCAGGGGACCAACTTAATCCCCCCCTCCAATCAAATGACCACGTGGTGAAGCAGAAGGCACAGAATGCAAATTGCCCTGGGCATTAAGGAAATCTTAAGACTGGTGGCATTGCTATGCCATCATCAAAACTGGAACGTAACACAACAGGTCTCCCTCCTGTTTTTTTCCTTCTCATCTTCTTTATTCCCCTTCTGATAAAAATTGAGCATCTAGTCCAAGGTGTCTCAAGGAGGGAGCCCTAGACTTCCATGAGAGGTCACTAGAAGTTTTGTGAGAGATTGTGATTTTTTTTAAAAAAAATCAGCTGGAATCCAATATTGCAGTTACAGAAAAATAAACTACGGTTACAGATCTGTATCTGATTCATATTAACACAGTCTGTGTATTCCTGATCACGGAACTATGACCCAGATCGTAAAAGTCCCCCAATCCTGTTTTGCCCGGCATCAGGCCATGAGTGATGGAGGTTTGTTCTTCTGTCCTTCAGACTGTGACAGACTGATGTTTCCATCTGTCTTCTGTAGGCAATCTCTGGTGTGAGGAGGAATTGAAACGGATCCTGCTTCTGATTGGCAGGCAGGAATCACCGGCAGGAGGTGGGTAGGAACATCTGTTTGTTGTGCCCCAATCGCCAGGAGATCAGATGCGTATGGAGCCTTGGGGAGAGGCAGGTGAGAAATAAAAATAACAACAACAACAACAACTATTATTATATTTTAATAAAAATGTTATTGTGTTAGAATCATAGAATCATAGAAATGTAGAGTTGGAAGAGACCACAAGGGCCATCCAGTCCAACCCCCTGCCATGCAGGAAAACCCCCAAAGCACTCCCGACAAGTGGCCATCCAGCCTCCGCTTAAAAACCTCCAAAGAAGGAGACTCCACCACACTCTGTGGCAGTACATTCCACTGCTGGACAGCCTGACGGTCAAGAAATTCTTCCTGAGGTTCAGGCGGAATCTCCCCTCCTGCAGCTTGCATCCATTGCTCCTTGTCCTGGTCTCAAGAGCAGGAGAAAACAAGCCCACTCCCTCCTCGACATGACATCCCTTCAAATATTTAAACATGGCTATCATGTCCCCTCTCAACCTTCTCTTCTGCAGACTGAACATACCCAGCTCTCTAAGTCTGTCCTCATAGGGCATGGCTTCCAGGCCCCTCACCATTTTGGTTGCCCTCCTCTGGACCTGCTCCAGCTTATCCATATCCTTCTTGAATTGGGGTGCCCAGGATTGGACGCAGTATTCAAGATGAGGTCTAACCAATGCAGAATAAAGTGGTACCAATACCTCCCTCGATCTAGACACCATACTCCTATTGATGCAACCAAGAATTGCGTTGGCTTTCTTGGCTGCCGCATCACACTGCTGACTCATGTTCAGCTTGTGGTCTATGAAGACTCCTAGATCCCTTTCACACGTACTGTTATCCAGCCACATGTCCCCCATCCTATATTTCTGTATTCCATTTTTTCTTCCTAAGTGTAGGACCTTACATTTCTCTCTGTTAAATACAACCATAACAAAAAAAAAAGCAAAACAAGGGGGAAAAACCTAACAATATCTAAAATTTACACAAACTTAAAGCAAAATTAAAAGACAAATTAAAACACAAACTAACAATACTAACAATGCACCTAAGAAAACATAACGTAACTATGAATGACTAAAACAGGTTGGTTCCTGCCCATTGCAAACAATCCGTGTTACTTAAACACTTATGCATAAGTATTGAATCCATCCTTAAAACAATAACTATTCGTTGCTACTAATAGCTTATCACTAATCACTTATTATAAATAATTATCTATCTATCTTATTAGAGATTGTTGTTGTTGTTGTTCTGATTATAGTGTTTGATATTCTGGTAAAGGGCGAGTTGGTTGGGCAAGGAAATGCAACTTAGTTAAATTACAGAATGTGATACAGAATGTCAGGCAATTTTTTGGTTTTTTTGAGCTGTGGCTATGATAATTTTTATGCAGGGGTTCCTTGAATATCGTTTCAAGGTTTCCTCCAGGGTAAGAAGATTTTAGAAAGGCCGGTCTAGTCCTTACAGCTGCTGGGAGAGGTTTGGTACAGTGGGGATAATAGACTACATGCAAAAGCAAAAAGAGATTTAACTGCGTACCTCTGGCATAATTGACCCTGCTCATCAAATGTTGGACGGCTGAGCATGGAAGGTGACCATGCTGAGAACAGGGAACATACGACCCCAGATGATAAGGGTATTACCAGGCAGGGGGAAGTAGAACTGTAATTAATCACTGACAGGCACAAGCTACTGTTGAACCAACCAAGCTAATTTATTCAGATAGTGTACACTGATTTAAGTTCAGTGTCGCTGACGAATTTTCAAGAAGTCTTCCTTGCTCGCCAGGAAGAAACGAACTCCCTTCCTCTGCCATTTCTTCTCCTCTTCCATGGAATCATTTGGGCCTTCTGTTCTGCCATTCTGTCCAATCTATGTGCTCCCCAGCTAGGAAAGGATGAGAGAACAGAATTGGGTAATTATTATTTTATATTTACAAATTAAATCATAAAATCATAGAATTGTAGAGTTGGAAGAGACCAAAAAGGGCCATCAAGTCCAACCCTATTCTGCAATGTAGGAATACAGAGCTGGGATTTATTGTGCAGGGGCAGGTCCTAGTTTGCCCAGAGTATGTGTCTGTGTTGTTGTAGTGTGCTTTCAGGTCATTTCTAATTTGTGGTGACTCTAAACTGAACCTATCATGGGGTTTCCTGGGGCTAAGTCTGTGTGATGCACCCAAGATGAGCCAATGGGTTTCTGTGGCCAAGCAGAGAATCGAACCCTGGTTTGCAGAATCATAATCCAATGCTCAAACCATGCTGGCTCTCATATGTGTGTGTATGAGCCCACAAACAAACAATAAGTTTTTAAAAACTTTTTAAAATGAATACTGGGGCATTCGACACATAAACAAATGAATGACCTTTGACAATGATGACCACAGCTGAGCAGCCAATCTGGTGAGAACATCTCAATGTACTCTTAGTCCACCTTCATTCAAGGTGTATCTCCAAAACCTAATCATTTGTGATGGGATGGTCCATGTAATGGTTGGAAATGAAACAGAGCAGAACAAAAGCAACAAGCGGCAGCGTTTTCAAGCAGAACCGGAATCCCAGAGGGGATGCTATCAAACTGAAAGAGACATAATGAAATGATTGAAAACAGATGCTGTGCATCAACTGTTTTGATGTCCAACTTCCTTTGGTGATCTTTGTTGTAATGGGAGAGACAGACAGCATTCCACAGCATTTATAGAATTCCCATAATCTAGGCATGGGATATATGTGTGTGTATATATATATGAGAATATGAATATCTTTTTGAACAATTTTCATGGAAATGCATATTTTTGGGTATGCTTTAGCTACATCAAGGTGATCCTCCATGGGCCAAAGGACTGTATCTCCCATCAGCCCTTTCAGAAGAACCAACAATGAATAATGATGGGTTTTTCAGTCTAAGAAGGGATCGTGGGTTCCCCATCTCTGATTTCAGTGTCCAGATGACATTTCTAGCTCTGTTTTCAATTGTTTTTGCACCTTTTTAACTGCATCACAACATCTGAAGAAGTTTTTTTTTTAGAAAAAACACTTAAAGATTTTATGTAGCAAGACTTTTGATAATTATCTACTTATCACAAGTGAACACTTTCGTAATTATAACCATTAAAAAATTAAACACAGTGAATCTGAATGCACTTCTAGAAATTTGTCAAATTGTACCACGGTACCATAAGCACCTGAAATGAAATTTGTAATGAAGTGGTTTAAAACAAAAATTGCAACACAATCTACAATCTACAGCTATCACAGCAACTTTCTTCTTTTTAAAATCCTTTTAATTTTATGTCTGTTCCTCCCATTACAAATAATCCTTATCCTATAGATCCATTATAGCATTGAATTTCCTCTCCTTATCTCTTCTTTCTTTGCAGCCCTCAGTCTCGGTTAATGAGCCAAATATATGTCACCGTCTATCACAGTAAATCTAACCCATCTTCAGAGTACTGACAAATGGGTTATATATTGTTCTTAACATTCAAAAAGATGCTTTTCCAGAAAGAAGTTTGATCTGATGGTGGTTTAAACCCAGAGTTCACATGAGTAGCATAAATAACAAGCGACATGACAACATCTGGAGAAGTCTGAAATCAAAAGAACCATTAAGGTCAGATAATATATGGTTGAGAGCCTGCATGGAGTGGTGATTTGAGTCTTGGACTAGGATTCTTGGGAGCAGGGTTCTAGTCCCTGCTCAGACATGGAAACTCACTAGGTGACCTTGGGCAAGGCACACTCTCTCAGTCTCAGAGGAAGTCAATGACAAAACCCACTCTAAACAAATCTTGCCATGGAAACCGCATGATAAGATAGCCTTTGGGCCACCATAAGATGGAAACGACTGAAAGGCACACAGCAACAAAATAGATACTTAGGTGACTCTGCATGAGAAAGATCAAATTCTGCAAGAATCCCTGAATTTAAGATGATTAGCTCTGGCCCTGCCCTCTTGGACAATAGAGAGGTTTGCTATTGATCCATTCTAGGCAATATCCTTTCAGCTGCTCGAGGAGGAAAAATTCCCTGCTGCAAGTCTATATTTAGAGGCCTGCCAGAGAGCTGTAGATAACCTTGGTTAATAAATCTGTTGCGTTAACAACTCCGGTGTAGAGACTGAATGAGTTATCAAGATTCTGCAGAGAACACACACATGACTGTTCTGAGCTTGTCTACACTGCACAGTTATAACAATGCAACACCCCTTTAACTCTCAGGGCGCCATCCTATGGAATCTTGGGACTTTTAGTTTGGCAAGGGACCCAGAAAAAGCTCCAGTACGCTCCCCAAAACCATGCAGCCCTAAATCTCAGGTGGGACCTGGCTCCTTTAGAGTGAGTAGCACATATCTGTTGGCTGTTACAATTCTTGGGAGGATTTGGGCAATCAGGACCCCCAAAATGAATATGAGAACTAGATTTCAGATGGCTGGTAGTGGCTATTCCAGCAAGCATTAGGTTCCCTGGCTTGTTTGGTGGGAACAAAGGAAGGCGTCTTCCTGGTGGCTGCTCCCAGATTTTGGAACTCCCTCCTAGGGAGGCCAGAACAGCCCTGGCTTTGCTCATCTTCCATCACCCAGGCCATTTCCACAGTACACTGATATAGTGCAATTATTCACTTTCAACAGCCTCTGGACGGGGTTTGCAGTTTAGGGAGAGACCTTTAGAATTCTCAGACGGAGAGCTCTTTGGCCTCAGGAAACCACAAACCCCAGAATTCCACAGGAGGTTGAAAGTGGAATGATAGCACTTTAACAGTGTAGTGCGGAAATGGCCTAAGATTCTATGCTTCCATAGTCAACATAAAGAGCCAGCATGGGTGGTGGTTTCAGTAGCGGATTATGACTCTTGGGACCAAGGTTTCACTCCCCTCCTCAGTCCTGGAAATCCACTGGGTCACCTTGGGCACGTCACACTCTCTCAGCTTCAGAGGAAGCCTTTGCCCTCTCTGAACAAATCTTGCCAACAAATCTCCATGATAGATTTGCCTTAGGGTCACCACAAGTCAGAAATGACCTGAGGGCATAAAATATACTCAACACAAATGAACCTTTTTTATTGGGAAGGGTTGCTAATACGCCAGAGGATAGGAGCAAAATTCAAAATGACCTGGATAGATTGGAGAGGTGGGCCAAGGCTAACAAAATGAAATTCAACAGAGAAAAGTGCAAGGTCCTACACTTAGGGAGAAAAAATGGAATACAGAAATATAGGATGGGGGACACGTGGCTGGATAGCAGTACGTGCGAAAAGGACCTAGGAGTCTTCATAGACCACAAGCTGAACGTGAGTCAGCAGTGTGATGCGGCAGCCAAGAAAGCCAATGCAATTCTAGGCTGCATCAACAGGAGTATGGTGTCTAGATCGAGGGAGCTATTGGTACCACTCTACTCTGCTTTGGTTAGACCTCATCTTGAATACTGTGTCCAGTTCTGGGCACCCCAATTCAAGAAGGACAGGGTCAAGCTGGAGCAAGTCCAGAGGAGGGCGACCAAAATGATGAGGGGCCTGGAAGCCACGCCCTACGAGGACAGACTTAGAGAGCTGCGGATGTTTAGTCTGCAGAAGAGAAGGTTAAGAGGGGACATGATAGCCATGTTTAAATATTTGAAGGGATGCCATGTAGAGGAAGGAGAGGGCTTGTTTTCTGCTGCTCCAGAGACCAGGACAAGGAGCAATGGATTCAAGCTGCAGGAAAGGAGATTCCATCTGAACCTCAGGAAGAACTTCCTGATCGTCAGGGCTATCCGGCAGTGGAAGATGCTGCCTCCATGGAGTGTGGTGGAGTCTCCTTCCTTGGAAGTTTTTAAGCAGAGGTTGGATGGCCATCTGTCGGGAATGCTTTGAGGGTGTTCCTGCATAGCAGGGGGTTGGACTGGATGGCCCGTGTGGTCTCTTCCAACTCTACATTTTGATGATTCTATAATTCTATGATTCCACTGAACAGCTATTAACATTTGGCCATATCAAGGATTCTAGAGCCCATCTGCTTGGTGGTAGGGCTATATCCACCCTAACATCCATCTCTACTTCCTCCCCATCCTGCCTTGCTGAGGCGACCAAACTCCTCCATGCAACACGCTTGGTCAATTGCTTTTCCTGCATGACCCATGCCCTCTACTGTGGGCAGGACTGACTTCCCAGTGGATTCTTCTTCCCCAGAACCTGGACTGTATAGAGAGTAGCATCGTCAAGCCTGTTCCAAGCTATGAGACGTGCAAATGAGCACAGCTGAGGAGGGTAGACAAAACCAGGGTGTGTGTGTGTGTGGAAATCTCTCTGGAGCTTTGACAGGGAAAGGGGGCAAGCGTTAGAGCAGCATCCAGAGCATGGAAAGTGGGGAAGGGGTGGGGCGGGGGTGAGGGAATCAAATAAAAGCAAGGAGCGCTTAACAAACACGAACATGTGTCTGCATCTATTAACATTTCCAGCGTGGATTTAATTCTCGGTAAGCGTTCCTGCCTACACAGAGTCCCGGTGTGTGTGTTGCGCAGAACCTCTCGTTGAGTTTCACGCAAGCCATCTCTCCGGCGTGTCCTCCAGGGGATTCTTCAAACAGATTCCATAATCTCACTGATAAATGGCTCTTTTGCAAAAACGCTATTTACATGCCAAAAGTGGCAAGATTCTCTCCTTCTGCCTCTCTCCTCTCCTTCTCCCTCTCTTTTGTCTGTCTCTTTCTTCTTCTCCCAGTCTTAACGAGCTTTAACTCTTGCTTTGCTTGAAGGCCTAGAGTACGATTGCATGGGAAGAAACGTTTCTTGCCTGGTATTCTCACATGCAGAACCACTGCCTGATATTGTCCATTGTTCTGTCCTGAAATTTATCTGCTGAAAGCTCAGTCAGCTGTATTCATTTACTGCAAACCTCTCTCTTTTTAAGCACCTATTCTTTTCTTTAACAATCCTCTGCAGAATGTTCTTCCCTTCTAGGAAGGATTCCCTTGAAAATACTAGTTTAGCATATACTAGGGTTTGAAACTGTGATGGACTGGTGAGCTTTGATTCCAGAGAACAAGCTTAGATGGGCTCAAACGTTTTATTCAGGACAGCAGAGAAAACATCCACGCACTTGGCAATTTAGCAGCGTTAAAAGTTCAGACTAAAATCCAAAGCAGATTCACTATCTTGTTGTAAATCATACCCTGAGGCCAAACATGGCCAAGGGGGACTAAATGGACGATAAGATGCAGCGTGTAAGATGTCTTCCCATTTCCTCAGCGGGCAAGCAGGAGACTCCTGGGTCACACTCTCTCTCCAGCTGAAAAGCTTTGCCCTCCATCTCAGCCAACCTGAAAAGTCTTGTTTCTCCTGGGTCGCCCTCCCATCAGCTGCCTTATCAGCTCTTCAGGTCCACCCTCCGCCTGTTCACCCCCGGCCCCAAAGGGTCCAACTGGCACTGTGAAGGAGCACGATCATTACCCATTAATAGGCAAGTCAATTAAGAGTCTGCCATCGCAGAATGCTTTCTGATTACTCTAATTATCCAATAATTGTATTATCCCATTCAGTGGTGCAGTGCAGAGCAAAAGACCACTGAGGGACAGGGCAGCCACGCTCCTCAAAGCCTTGATATGTAGTCACTGCTTGCTGCTTTTATTTGTGGCAGCTCACCAGTCCTTCTCAGGACAATAACAGGCCAGCTCCAAAAATTTAAGGACCGTATTAGAGATAGGGCCTTTCCACACTGCACTGTTATAGTGCTATTATTCCACTTTCAACCTCCAGTGGAATTTTGGAGTTTGTCGTTTACTGAGGCCAAAGACTGAGAATTCGAAATGCCCCTCTCTAGGCTGCAAACCCCAAGATCCCATGGGATGTTGAAAGTGGAATAAAAGCACTACAACAGTGTCGTGTGGAAAGGCCCATAGACAAATCTGTCTTTCACTTATTCTAATGGCCTGAGCCCTATTAGCTTGCCCCAGCTACCATGGGCCCAATGGTTTGTAGGTGGATCAATGGATATGCACATTGATTCCATTGGTACCCGTTGAATCCATTGATTCAGTGGGTCTACTCTACATGAGATTAAAATAGTTGCTGGTATTAATTTTAACAATTTTCTTCCTGCTGTAGGAAAGTCTTTGAAAACAATGCTGTTTCTTTTTTTTTTTTTAAAAAAAAACTTTTTTTATTAAACAGGAAATAAAAGCAACAAACAAACACTACGTAATGGTACACAAAACTACAAATACATAATAGTACAATACAAACGAAAAAGGAAAGTGACATTGCAATCATCTAACAAAACCGCAACTAATTAAAAAAGACTTGAAATAACTAAAAGTTGGTTCCCACCCTTGTTGCAAACAGCTCATTTCAATTAAATAATTACACCTGTTAGTCCTTAAATATATATCCCAAAAATAAATACATGTTGCTACCACGCTGTTTCTGAAGCCTATTCACAATTTGGGGTTTATTCTGTGCAAAATTTGCACATGGTTGTTTTGTGCAGAAAACAGCATTTTCTGCATAGGAAACCACAATTTTTTTGCATGAATATTTCTGTGCAGAAATATTGGTTTCTGCAAGAAAATGATGTTTGCTACACATAGAATGCCATTTTCTGTGCAAACAGACCATGTACAAATTTTGCACAGAAGAAATCCCCAATTACTTTGTTTCTGCACAGGAATCACAGTTTACTGTTTCTTTGCAATGCTGTTTCTTCTGCAAAAAAAATAAGTGACTGTTTTCTATGCAAAACATAGAATTATGTGTCAATTTGGCACAGAATAAGTCCCAAACTGCAAAGATGCTTGTCCCTCCAGAATGTTTCTCCTCAGGGTTTCTTAATGCTTGAAAACATGTTGTTGTTATTGTTGCTGCTGTTGTTTCCTCATGTTTGGAATATTTCTGGAGATTCCTTCCATTCCTACATTAGAAGCACTGATCAATTCAGGAACGTCCAATTGCATGTGAAATATCTGTACTTCAAGAACACTGCTTACACAACCACGAACTGAATAGAGACATTTCCCAATGGCCAAGAAAGTGCAACCACGTGGGTGAGATAATTTGCGTATGCATAGAAACTCTAACAGAAATTGAGCCTGGGAGGCTTTGCAAGCGCATGATTACGTGTAAATGTACAATCCAGTTATTGGAGGATTTGGGCCTGCCTGCACTTTTATGCAGAGAGAACCGATTCACAATCCCTGGATGAGCGTAAAGAACGTCGCAGCACAATCAGCCAAATATCATGCTCCACCAGATTTTGCAATGCACTTATCAGCTCAAATAATGTGCAAAAATACAGCCAAAATTGGATTAAAATCAGACAAATTTGCATAAAATATGTTTCTAAATGGATGTCACAGGTGCTTTTATTTAGTGTGAATTTCTGTACAGTTGGGGGTAAAAAAAACATAGCCTGATGGAATGAATCCAAGACAGGGAAAAGCAAAGAACAGCACAGAGCTAAAATATTCCGATCCTTCCTTTCTTAACATACAGAAATCTGGATAGCATGGCATGTGCAGATATAGCAATACCCAGCTATATTTCAAGTCTGGTGAGTGGGATTTTCTTTGATAACACCTCAACTACTACATACTATGTGATTAAATGATGGTTATGTCACCACCATTGTCACCTTGATCGATGTCCTGGAGATGCTCTTTGGTGTCTAAGATGTAGAACATGTCTCTCCCAACTAAATAAATCTGTTTGAAGCCCTTATAAGGTTTTTGGCTATGGCTTCCACCTACCAGTCTACAGGGTTAAAAAAAAATCTGGTTTTATGCTCTGGCTGAAATGCTTTTAAATGTAGTGTGGATATACATTGGCATAATTTTGCTGAATCTTATACCACAATAGTGCCATGCCCTTGACCTGAATGGCCAGTCAGTGCAATGGTCGAGGAAGACCAACCAACAAGTCAACCAAGAGAGCGAGGGCTGTGTGTAGACCTGCAAAAAGATGAGCTGCTGATGCTCAGATGATGAAGTTGATGATTGTTGTAACCTAACCAGAGGTCAGACATGGTGATGAGAGAGATACAATTCCCACAAGCAAACCATCAATCGAACAAGCAAGCAAACAGTCGGAGAGATGGAGAAACCTCCTTTAGAGGGATCTGGTAATATCCCCATCAAAATAAGACCCATGGAATGCTTTGAGAAAACCAAAAGGACTGTAAATGTGTCATCCTGTGATATATGAAGCAGGATATAAGTATTTTAATAAACAAAATAAATAGGAAAATTGCCTCCAAAAGCTTAGGGAATTCTAGTCAAATTAAACACAAGGAAGGTAAAACCAGAAGATTCCATGTCAGAAGGGCAGTGAATTCATGTTGGGTTTTTGCATGAGTTGTCCAAGATGCTGAATATAGTTGAGGGCTAGAGGCCAGCAAGGCCAGCAAGAGCACCTTTGATATCTAGGAAAAGCCAGCCACTGCCACGGCAAGCAAGGGTTATCCATGCACAAGGGTACAGCACACAGACCAAGCCAGCTTTTGGAGACTTGGTTCTTTTTGGACTGCAATTCCCACAAGAGGGCCAAGGTGAGGGCTGATGAGAGCTTCAGTCCAAAGCCAGCTGGAGAGCTGCAGTTTGCCCACCCCGTTCTATGGGAATGGACAAGAACTTCTCTCAGTGCCCTTGAAGGTTGACCCTGACTGACTTTGAACTCTTGTGAATCCAATGGCTTCCCTTTTCAAAATCAGTGGCTCGTGAGGACCATCTTTTGCACAGATGACTTCCTGCCCTGATTCCCCTCTTGCCGTCCCTTCAACCCTGACTCTGTATGTATCTGTGCCAACTCAGGTAATTGCTTTTAGATGGGCATAATTAAGAAGCGATTAATACTGAACTTCATCGTCGCTTACACCTTGGTCTCTATTTGAGCGGGGAAATGGGAAATTAACATAGTGCTGCCTTTTGGAGGAGTGGGTCGTAACTGCGGGCCTTTCTGTTTCTCAGCTTGTGATGTCTGTATCTTGATTATTCCAAACCTCACCTATCTTTTCTCTAAATTGCTAGATCTTTCCATTGACGCGAGAGCCGAGAGGCTCTCATACACACTTGCATCCTGTACTGTGGCTGCACCCTGTGTGGTTGAAGAGCATTCTTAAGGATCAGAAAGAGAGGGAGAGAGGAAATGCATCAGGAAAATCACCACTCAGTGGTTGATTCAGTCAATATCCTAAAGGCACCAGATTCCATTTGACCTTGGAGGCTAAGCAGGGTCAGCCCTGGTAAGTACTTGGGTGGGAGACTGGGAATACGAGGTGCTGTAAGCTGGACTTCAGAGGAAGGAACTGAGAAAAGCACCTTTAAGTATTCTTTGCCTAAGAAAACTCTAAGAAATTGATGGGGTTGCCATATGTCAACAGGCAACTTGATGGTATACACACACACACACACACACTGAGTGTGGGTTAACCAACAGGACTCCAGCCAAGGTGGCTAGCATTTTTATTTTATTTTATTTTATTTTAACGTATTAAAATATTTCTATCCCACCCTCTGTCCTAAGATCTTTGGGCAATGCACAATAAAATCAGTCTCTCTCTCTCTCTCTCACACACACACACACAATCTTTCTCTCTCTCTCTCCACATATATATGCTGACTTTGTGTGTGTGTGTGTATAATTAACAAACGATAATACCAATTAAAAGAGTCAAAACAGTTTAAAATGAATTGGAACCATGTACACGGGATATTTTTTGTCCCAAAAATAATTAGTCCCCATAAGCTTTAGCGAGCAACCATGCTGATCTCCAGGGTTGTAGCCCAATGCTCAAACCACTACACTGCTCTACCTCTCAAATGACAGTTTAGTGCTTCTTATATAGATGGAAGGAGGCTTGCCTGGGTCCTTCCAGGTCAGGGGCGCCATGCCACTGAGCTTTACGCTGCTGGAGTTCCCTTTCCTGTGAGGATTAGGGACAGCTTGTGTCTCCTCCAAAGAGCCAGACTGACTGCTCGGGGTTAGATGAGATTTGGAGACTGAACTGCATCTCGCAGGAACAGGGGTCCTATGACGAATCAGCGGCAGATAGGAGCGTAAATACGGCACATCAGGTCTTAATTAAACGATTCAGTCTCTGGGAGAAGCGCAGAATGAACCCAACAACACAGCTTCGGTCTGAGGCGGCAAAAGACATCCAATCATCAATAATGCAGCATTGCCAAGATGTTCGTGCACAAACTGGAAATGCCAAATAATCAAAGGCTTTGTTTATTTAGCATAGATTCTCTCTCTCTCCCTCTCTCCCCACCGTTGTGCATTAATTCTTTATCATCTGTATGCTCTGTTGTGGGATTTATGATGACAGGAGGCTGCAAAGAGAAGAAGTCACTCGGAGCTTCCAACAGAGTTACTCGGCAGCAGGTCAGAGGTTGGACCACTGCAATCAATGGTATATTCCCCGAGAAAAAACATTGTTACTGCCTCTCCTGTCCCTTCCTGAGCCCAATCATGCAAAGCTCCTCACTCATTTGCAGACATTCATGGGACTTCAGTCCCCACCTCAGCTCCTGGAGAAATCGAATCTATCCATTGTAATACATGCCTTAGTTACATCCCATTTGGATTACCCTAGTGCACTCTATGCGAAGCCACCTTTGAAAAGTGCTCAGAGACTTCATTTGGCCCAAAGAACTGCAGCCAGGTTGTTAACTGGGGCTAGCTACAGAGAGCACACCATTTCTTTACTGCAACAGCAATACCAGCTGCCTGTCTGTTTCTGGGTGCAATTCTAAGTGTTAGTGATGGCCAGCAACACCTCCAACACCTTGGGCCTGGGCTATTTGAAAGACCATACCTTCTTTTATGAGCCCATTAGAGCTCTAAGATCTTCTGGATCTTCTGTCCCAGTGCCTTCTCAGTCTCATTTGGTGGGGACAAGGGAGGGGGCATTCTTAGAGGCTGCTCCCAGACTTTGGAACTTTGGATGTCTTCGTCTTTGTTCTACTTCCTCGAGTGAGTTAAAATACTTTTCTGCTGTCAGGGTTTTCAGATGGAATGGGCTTTTAATTGTGTGCTGTGCTGTTTTGTGGTTTGTATGGTCTTTCGATGGAGCAAGCTTCTTTCCTGCTGCTCCAGAAACCAGAACACAGAGCAATGGATTAAACTGACAAGAAAAGAGATTCCACCTCAACATTAGGAAGAACCTCTTGACTCTAAAAGCTGTTCAACACTGGAATAGATCTCCTCAGAGATTGGTGGATGCTCCTTCTTTAGACATCTTTAAACAGAGGTTGGATGGGCATCTTTTAGGAGTACTTTAGTTGTGTATTCTTCCATAGAAGAGGATTGGACTAGATGGCCCTTGTGGTATCTTCCATGGCTCTATACCCACAAGCCACTTGCACAAGCGTGTTCTAGCCCCCAGTACTTCCAATTTCCTCTACAGTCCCTATCAAAATGGCAGCACAAGGTGATGAAATGTCACTTCCTGTCACCATTTTGAGAGGGACTGCAAAGAAAATGGAGACATTGACTGTGGGGGAGTGAAACTTATGGAGGAGGGAATGTCTGGGGGTAGAAATTGTCCCCTGGTCTCCATGCAATTTGTTTATACTGATTTACACTGTAAAATAATAGCAAAATTGGAAGAGCAATATTTCTCTGTCCCACCAGAAGATGGGCAACTGGGTAGGTCCAGAGTGTGCCAAAGACTGGAAGGACATCTGTACATTCCAGAAAGGGTTACATTCTTTGTCAAAAGCCAACATCAAATTAGTTTCTCACTCCTCTCTCAAGCACCTCATGTAAAATTGATGGCTTTTATATTCTCTTTCTCATGTGGATGGCAACCATCACTGCCGCACGTATTTTGCAGCAAAATAGGGTGGGTAGGGGAGAAGCAGAGGCAAAGTTTGGAACGGAATTGGCTGTGCGGACAGAGAAGCCCCGGTACGTGGAATGACCTTGCTTGCATGCCAAACTTCACATGGAACAATAATGAGAAGGCAGCAGAACTAATCAATTTGGAACAGGGCCCAGTCCCTCCGCCCGGCTCCCGCTGCCTGGCCACTTATCATTCAAGGAGTGTGGCGAGCTCTCTTCGTACAAGGCTGCCCTTTCAACGGAAAACACAATGACTTCTCTTACATAACCCAACAGGCAATTTAGCAGGTTCGTAACCTTAAAAAAAAATACACACACGTCTGCACACACAAGCAGAATCAGAAGTTGGGTTTCTGCCACCTCTTCCCTCTCCTCTCCCCCCTCCCGCTATTCCATTATTATTTTAATGCCCTCTCTCAATTTCCTTCCACCTTCTCTTCCTCTTTCAGGACTGTTCTCTTTGGCTTGTTGTGTTTCTTTGCTGCCTTTGCCAAGGGAGGAGTGACAAGGCAGCAATATTCCCCAGCGCCCTGCTTGGGATGCTCTCCTATGGTTACCTCTCCACGAGGTTAGGAGAGAGGAATGAATTTCCATTCTGATGTTGTCCCTTTGCTTCCTGCCTTCCACCTGTTCTGAATTATTCTTTGTTGAGAGGAAAATGTAAGCTGTTACTGGGGCATGGAGCAATGGCTGTAGTATTCAATTACTAAGTATATTAATAAAGTAAACTCTCCGGGCTCAAACCCTCCAAATGTGATAGAAACATGATTCACCCACGCTTTGATTCCTGGCAGAATGGGCATCGTTCTACCAGGCAGCTGAAGTCTGGTAAGATAGGTTGAGGAAAGGAGAGTCATGAGCATGGCAACAGTGTCACAGTTGTGAGTAAGGCCATTTCCGCACTTCACTATCGCAGTGCTCTTATTCCACTTTCAACCTCGTATGGAATCGTGGGGTTTGCAGTTTAGGGAGAGGCCTTTAGAATTCTCAGCCAGAGAGCTCTTTGGCCTCAGGAAACTCCAAACCCCAGAATTCCCCAGTAGGTTGGAAACAGAATAATAGCACTATAACAGTTCAGTGTGGAACTGGCCTAAGTATCAGTCATGGATGGGGAACAGTTACCCAGACTGGCTATTTGTAACCATTCTGCATTCATGACATTACTACCCCTTACACACCCCATCCTGCAGGGCAGAAAAATTGGCAAGAAATCTCATTTTCATGTAAAAACTGGACACATGGCTGGGAAAGATGCAGTAAGCAGGACACCAGCTATAAGACCAGGCTAGGTCAGAATGGCCTCAGCATGGTCAGGTCATAAGGTCAGGAAGAATTAGGTGGGAAAACCCAGCATTAATGGGCTTCCAATAATCTTATCAACCACCCTGCATCCAAATACAATAGTCAATATAACTGCCCAGGTACAGCACACAAGCACCCCTGCTGTGTGCATTTCCTACAGAGACCTTCCCCATTCACTTTACCCAACTAAGACATTAAGAGAATGTCAGGGTTCCCATCAATGTTTTGTCACTCAAAGTAAGACAGTCAGTCTTTTCTGAACCCCTTTTGTTTACTCTGCCAGACAGCCATTAACACTTGCCCCTTCAGGACTGGAAAAATGACATTTAAACCCTAGCTCTGACCCCAGAATTTGGCTAGCAGTTTGGGTGGCGTGCTGCACCCCACACTCTCATTCCTCCATGCTGCCATCACAGTCTTGTTTAAGCCACTCCTCTTCGATCTTCTGCTCCAGGAATGATAAACATCACCCCTTCCACCCCAAATCTCTCTCTATCCAGCCTTTCTTGCCTTTTCCTTCAATAGCCTTGTACAGTTTGTGAGATTACTTGATTTCTTCTGTATTAATTTCAAATAAAATACCTCTTTTAACTTTTAACTGGCGGTGTCTCTATAGTTAGTACTGGTAGGTACAGGTAGAAAGATTCAGAGGGCATAGAAGTATGGTCCAGGTCACATGTCTGTCAACAATGACATAAACACATAGCCATTAAAAGCTCAATTTGGCACAAAATAAGTCCTGCACTGGATAACAGCGTAGCACAAGGTCAGTGTGAAACAATGCACCACGTGAATCTCATACTGAACCGTTCTACATGTAGAATTCAGCTTCTGCTACTCCTAACTGGGTGCCAGAGTTGCAAATCATCCTCAAAGTTCATCTCCGCATGCATAACCAAGACGTCACCAAATGGGTGCCCGCTATGGTTTCCCAGTTACCCTGGCCCTCTCCAAATCTCCTACGCCTTCAAGAGAAAGAGATAAGGTAGGAGGGAGAGGTAAGATAAGTTCTCTATTTTATTTTCCTGGCCCATTTTCATAGTGAGTGGGCCAGGCTTCTGCAAAGGGGTAGAGCAATTTGAGAACCTCCAGAGCGAAGATCTTCATGTACTGGAAATTTCCACTCCCTTGCCATTAGAACATATCTTCCAGGGGAAGTGCTCTCTTTTGTCCAAAGCAAGAGTCTCTCTGGTTCTTCTTTCAAAGATAATTTAGCCTTCCATTCTATACCCACTTACCGGAGAGTAAGCCCTGCTGAACTCCGCGGGGCTTGCTTCGGTATCTTGTCTTAAGCTATTAGGCACTTAAAAACAGGAGAAAGGCAGAAGAAATAACTGCTTTCCCCTCTCCCTCTCCCTTCCAATGCACAGCCCCCTTTCTCCCCCATCCATTTTAAGAAAGAAATCTATATCGGAGCCTTTCAGAGACAAACTCTCTGTCATGGGGGGAAAGGGCTTCTTTGTATGCGAGTCACAGTGTCTATTTTTCAAGATAACCTTTATTTCATGTACTGAGTGTTAGCTCGAATGGGGAGGGAAAAAAAAGAAAGAGGAGAAAAACTAAGATAACTCCTTCACCTGTGGAACATTATTAGAATTTCATTCTCCCCCACTTTCCACCCTGCATTCCCCCCTCCCCTAAAAAAGGGATGAGTTTGGTCTGGAGCATGAGAATAGGGAATGAGCAAGCCAAGCAGAGAAGAATCCTAAATTGCATCTTGCACTGCATCTCTCTCTCTCTCTCTCTCTTATCCCTATCTCAGTCAATCTCTTTTTCGCTCTCTGTCATTCACTAGTCAGTTGGGCTTTTCATTACCTGCTGTCTATTTGTCTCTCTGTCTCTTTTCTTTAACACACACCGGGGTGGAGCCCATTCTCTTGTGAGTTGCGTTCCTGGGTCAGGTTTCCCTAGCTTTTAAGCTGCTAAATATGCATCTAGTCATTCTCATGGAACAGCATAGAAACCCTGGTATAGCAGTATGAAGATTCACAAGGGAGGTTGTTCACACTACACATTCAGAATGCGATGGTTCCACTTGAACTGCCATGGTGGCTTCCTTTGCAGTTTGGGGAGATGCTAGTTAGAGGACCTTTCTGCACTACACTGTTATAGTGCTATTATTCCACATTCAACACTCTGTGGAATTCTGGGATTTGTAGTTTACTGAGGCCAAAGAGCTTTCTAGCTGAGAAGTCTAAATGTCCCTCCCTAAACTGCAAACCTCAGCATTCCAGAGGGGGTTGAAAGTGGAATAATAGCACTATAACAGTGTAGTGTGGAAAGGCTCAGAGTCGGGGTGGTGTAGCAGTTTTGAGTGTTGGACTAAGACTGTGGGAAATCAGGGTTCAAATCCTTGCTTGGCCTTGGAAATCCACTGAAAATCACTTTCAGAGGAAGACAATGGCAAACCCCCTCTCATCTTGCCAAGAAAGCCCTGTGATGGGTTCCTCTTAGAGTCACCATGCGCTGGAAATGACTTGAACTTTGATCCACTGGAGCCCTCTGCCCAAGAATTATAAATAGCTCTTCCCTAAGCAACCAATTCTGGTGTTCCATAGGATGGAACTTCACGGTGTCATAATTTTTGCCCTCTTAACTGCACTTTGGTTTTACACAGTCTCAGTTTTCACCAGTGGCTTGCTGAACAGCAGGACAGTCTCTTTGTGATACGAGGAGGTTGGCTTGATTTGGAGATTGGACCGAAGTCTTTGTCTGGAGATTTTGCATGCATCTGGAAATCTAGGGTCCCCAAGACTTTTCATTCTTCTCTCTCTCCCTCCCTCTTTTTTGTTTGTTATAGAAGGTGTCATTTTGGCAGCAGAAGGATCAGTACTTTGGGAATGATGTGGTGTGTGTGCGTTGCTATTTGTACAAAGGATGTCACTCTTGGGTCATAAAGGAAGAAGATAAAGTCTGGCACCCTGGGACAGAGACGGCATTCTGGCAGCCCAGCTTGCTGCATCAGTTCTTTCTAATGAAAGAGCCCATGCGTCATTCTGCACGGAGCTGAGGGTTTAAAACAATAATTGGAATGAGAATTAATGATCTGTTAGGAATTTATTAACAGCGGGTTTGTTTTTTTTTAGGGTTTTTTTCCCCTTTTCATTACTGTTGAGCGTTCTAATAGCAGGCCAACTCCGTGCTGTGTTTAGCTCAGGGGATTCTTCTCCATGCTTCTGCAGAGTTAGCAATTTCACGTCGACTGGAATACGCCGGCTTGGGGAAAAGTTCTGGGGCCTAAGTGTGTCGCCAGCCCTTTCCCCCCCGCAACAGAAAGTCTCTGGAAGTTGCCAGGCAAAAAAACGTCCCCGTGCTGTGTCATAAATTACCGGGTAGTTATTCCTTAGTTATTTAGCAGTTAACGGTGTCATTAGTTCCACTTAATGTCAACTCTTGCCAATATATCTTCCGTTAAGCATGAAAATTATAGCTGAGTTTTTGAAATGACAGAGAGGCACAGAGGGATTTCACCACCATCCCAAAGTGGGTGTAAAAAAAGGGGGGAAACTGGGGAAATTGGGGAAAGGGAATTATAAGATAGAGGAGGTAAAGGTTATGAATTCAAAGGATTAGGGGGGGGAAATGAAGACTAAAGCACTGATATCATGCAGTATCTTACATCAAATGCTGTATCGACGGGATTACTGAAGGCGTGTGTGTGTCTCTCCTTCTCCCTGTTTCTATCACATTTGTCATAGTCTTGGATATCTACAGAAACTCTACATCCTTTCAGATATCCAAGAAAGCTGCTGACCATCACAAACTGGAACATGTCCAGAGGAGGGTGGCTGAAGTGGTAGAAAGCCAGGAAACCATTCCCTATGTGGAGCGGCTTAGGGAGCTAGGTGTGTTTAGCCTGGAGAGGAGAAGGTTAAGAGGTGACATGATAGCCATGTTTAAATATTTGAAGGGATGTCATATGAAGGATGGAGCAAGCCTGTTTTCTGCGGCTCCAGATACTAGGACATGGAGCAGTGGATTCAAACGACAGGAAAGGAAATTTTATTTAAACATCAGGAATAACATCCTGACAGTAAGAACCCTTTGGCTGTAGAATATGCTGCCTTGAAGTGTGATGGAGTCACCTTCTTTGGAGGTTTCTAAACAGAGGCTGGATGGCCATTTGTTGGGGATGCTCCAAGTGTGTGCTTCTGCATGGCAGGGGGTTGGACTCAATGGCCTTTGTGGTCGCTTCCAACTGTATGATTCAATGATTCTATGCTCTAAAAGTCATCTCTGATGCATCCACCTAAACTTATGACCTGGCTGTGCTGAGGTTCTGTTTGTCTTAGCCTAGAAATTTCCAGCCAGGGTCTATTCCTTTTCACCTAGCTTGCAGCCACAAGTCTCACATTTATTTTATGCCAATTAACTTATAGCCAATTATACCATATCACAGATTGGGATGCACAGCATGGTAACAACTGAGTTGAAGAATAAACTGACCATTTATGTTTCAGGGAGGTTCTTGAAAACAAAGAATGTGTCTGGAAATCTGTTAGCAATGTGTCTTTCCTATGTTTTATTTTCCTTTCAAATGTAATCCTAGGATCAGCCTCCCAGGTGCTTGTAGAGTCCATATTCAAGTATTGTGGATTTGTTGTTGGCAGCAAGGATGCCAACCGAGGTTGGGTTTTTTGCTTCACGCCTGCAGAGATGCAATTTAGTCTAGGAAAGAAGAAGTACGAAATCCTGCTCAGAGCCAACAGGGAGATCAGAAGTGAGACAGACCTACCTTCTATTAATGATGATTTCACACCGAAAAATCCAACAAGATGAACTGATGGGTAGCGAGGATGGTGTGTTCTTCCTTAAAAAAAAAAAAAATCAACCAGGCCTAGAAAAAGAAATTACCCAAGGGAACACTGTATATGCGCGAAGGCGAGAGAAATATTATGGAAGAGAGATATTAAAGCACTGCAGCTGATATCGGAAGTGTTATTTGAAAAGAAGTTTTCATCTGGTAGGGCATAGCCGAGGAAGAACTGGGTGTTCAATGAGCTGGCTGGTGTTTTAGAGCCCAAACAAAATCCATCTTGTTTCTATGCCTATGCCACTTTATCCAGCCAATACGTCCTCCACCATTAAGAATATAAACAACACTTGCAATTTTTCTCTTCCTACAGTAGGTAGGGGGTCTCAATATCTTGAAATACCTGGTTGAGAAAATGGCAGCCATGGGCGGGCAAGCCAATGGAGGGCTTTGGCTCCCCATTGGGAATTCTGCCCCATGCAAATGAAATGGAAAAAGATAGTTTAGGGTTCCACTGAAAAGAGGCAGGCAGCCAAGGGAAGGTGAACTCAGCGTATGTAAGAGTTCTGGTCATACACGATGACCACCATCTTGCTCTCTGCAACAATAGAAATTTGGGGGGCTGAAGCATGACAATGACCTCATGTCTCTCAACATCTCCAATCAGGAAAACCCGTCTCCAGTCCTCCTCATCTTCCTCCATCACTCACTGCCTGATCATCTCAGGATGGTTCGCACCCTGATTTCTCAGCACTACAACATCCCCCACATGCAGAAAGGAGATGGGCAAGAGAAAGGAAGTATAGGGCTACCATGTCAGCCCACCTCCCTCCTCCCTTTCTTTCCCTGACCTGGTTTGGATCCTGGGTGCATGTCCCTGCCACCATACCTCAACACCTTTCCCACAGGCACATGCACACACAGACACACACATGTTGATACTTGCCATTTTCCCACTTTTGCAGGGGTCCTGCACCCCTAACCCTAGCCAATGTGGAGGGCTGGCTGTGGTTTAAGAAGTTCAGAATAAAGAGCAGGCATGCCATTTTAAACAACAATCATCAATACTACGGAGAGGAAAACAACAACAATCCATAGGATGAAAACTCAAGTCAAAAGGCTTGCATAAGTAAAAGGTCTTAACTTATCTGTAGGGGGGAAAAAAGGACAAGGAAGGGACTAATTGGGCCTCCTGTGGGAGGGAGTTCCACAGTTAGGAGCAGATGTTGAGAAATCCGTCTCTTGTGTACCTACCAGACATGTTGGTGAAGGTGGTGAGACTGAGAGAAAGCCCTGCCTAGAAGATCTTAGACCTCAGGCCCGCTTGTATGGAAAGATCCAGTCTTTTATGATGGGATATTTCAGCCGAGTGCTCTTTCCACACCTTTTCTGCACCTGCGCCAGGGTCTGCTATTTTGCCCACAGGTAAGCAAGCCATTAAGGCTATGAAGAGCCAGAAAGGCAGATCATAATAATGATCATAATAAGGAACTCCCGTGCCCGTCTCTTTCTCACAAACACATTTGCCGAGCCATAAAGATATTTTACTACAGCGGGATCTTTAACAAATAATCATTTTACACTGTACAGTTCATCAATAAAGGCAATAACACCAGGTTATGTAATAAATTAAATATGATGTGGAGTTGAAAGTAATAGCACTCCCTGGCATCAGCTTCTTGTCACATTAAGGGTTCTGGCAAGGAGATTTAATATTTGCCGAACGGGGCTGCATTATTGACAAGCCAAGGAGGAATCAGGCAGCCAGCAAAATGTCATGTTAATTTTTCAAGAGCTGATATTGCTTTTCTTGCTGATAAGGCGACAAAACTTTGAGGGGCCTGGCATAACGGCAGAGGGAGGCAATGGCGGGGGGAGAACACAGATTGTTCCTTTTGTTCTGTCTCACCCCTGCTTCTCCGTTCACTGCTATTACTGTTCATCATTCTATACCAGCAAAGTGCCCACCAGTCAAGTCTGTATTTATTCCCTTCCCTCAAATGGAATGCTTCCGTGGGGAGAAAAAAAATTAATGGGAGCTATGTAGAGGGAGGGGGAAATCCAGACTGAGTCAGAACAAGCTAAAAACAGAGCCTGGCATTCAACATTGCAGCAAGAGATCCATAACCTAGAATTATCCATCTGTAACTGCTCTGTATTCAATAAAGCTATGCGGTTTTACTGTAAGGCTATGTACATGTTACTAGGGCACTCTGGGAGACCAAGGTTCTCATCTGTGCTCACCTATAGAAACCCACCGAGTGACCCTGGGCAAGTCACACTCTCTCAGCTTCAGAGAAAAGCCATGGCATACCTCTTCTTGCCAAGAAAACCCTGTGATAGGTTTTCCTTAGAGTTGCCATAAGTTGAGGAACAATTTGAAGGAACACAACAACAACCCTAAAATTTCCCTGGAATTTGAAGTAGATTCATTCAAAACAAAAAGAAGTGGAGGTTTGGCAAAGAAAGACAAGGTAAAGGGCTTACCAGTACTTTCCCCTCAGACAGAGAAGAGTGGAGCATTGAGTTCTGGCATTCTAGCTGCTTCCAGTTACCCTCTTGAGAAAGGAGATTGCTCCCAAAGGAGAGGGGTATGAGCAAAGAGAGCACCTGACCAATCAGCAACCATTACACAGAAGAATATGCAGCCAGTGACACAGAAAACAGACTTCGAGTAGGGGGCGGGGAGGCTTTGCTCACCCAAAAGGAAAAACATCCATTTTAAACACAAGCCTCACAAGCCCAGGGTGAGGACTGCAAGAGAATGGGAAGAGGAGAATGATGCAGGGAGGCAAAACATAAGCCTCACAGATAATCAGAAAGTCAAACCCATGAATGTGGAGGGAGGACATCCTACATCTAGGCAAGAAAAAGGAAAGGCACACATGTAGGATGGGTGACACCGGGCTTGAATGCATTACTCATGAAAAGGATCTAGGTAGGAGTCTTAGTGAGCCAGAAGCTAGACATGACTGCACAGTATGATGTGGCGGCCAAAAAAGACAGTGCGATTCTGGGCTGCATCAGCAGGAGTATAGCGTCCAGAATAAGGGAAGTAATACTGGCATTCTATTCATCTTTGGTCAGAGCTCATCTGGAACACCATGTTTGGTTCTGGGCACCACAGTTCAAGAAGGATATTGGCAAGCTGGAGTGCACCTTTTCTGCACTTGCGCCAGGGTCTGCTATTTTGCCCACAGGTAAGCAAGCCATTAAGGCTGTGAAGAGCCAGAAAGGTGTCCAGAGAAGGACAACCAAGACAATCAAAGGTCTGGAAACCAAGCCTTTATGAGGAATGATGTAGGGAGCTGGGAATGCTTAGCTTGAAGAAGACTGGGAGATGATACGGTATTTGTGGTTGTGTGCCTTCAAGTCCTTTCCAACTTATGGCGATCCTAAGGCAAACCTATATGGGGCTTTCTGAGGCTGTGTGTTCCACCCAAGGTCACCCAGTGGATTTCCATTGAAATTGAACCCTGGCCTCAAATGGCTCATGGCTACATCTGTGACTGCTCCCTTAATTCATGGTTTTGGTTTGTGAATAATCAAATTCATGAAGGCCAAACCTATGAATGTGGAGGGAGGAATGTAATTATGTTTTAACTTCAGTATTTCCTGGTTTTAACCTGCATCTTTTTAATCATTGTGAACTGCTTTGAATCCCAACCTGGGAAAAAAAGGCAGGGTATAAATAAAGATGATGATGATGATGATGATGATGATGATGATGATGATGATAGGAAGGACAAGGTCACCACAAGTCAAAGTCAATTTGAAGGTACAGAAGAACTGCAACAGAAACAGGACGTTTCTAAAAATAATAACAATAAGAGGTGAATTTCATCATGCAGAAGAACAGAATGTAACCAGGCAAGGATCAGGTGGGAATATGGAAAAAGCTCCTATGAATATGGATGCTAGAGATCTGACTATCACTAAGAAAGCGTGTTGTATGTTGTTTTTCTTATTAAAAGTTCCTTTTTATTAAAAAAAAAAGCTGGGTAGCATCCTTGAGGCACCAAAAAGCAAAATACGACTGCCCCTCCCCAATCAGCTCCCAAGTATTGATGTCGAAAACAATACAATATGTGGCGTTGTCACTTATGTGTGCATGCATCACATGATGTTTATCTTCCCCCACACGTTCTGAGCCGCAGAGGTTCTCATGGCAACAGGTGGAAATGAACAAAGTCAGGCGCGGAGCATCTGATCGGCTTGTTGGGCTGCCCCAGGTGAATTCGCACAGCCAGCGGATTTCTGCGGAACGCTCTCGGCTCAACGGCAAATGAATTTACATTTTGCTATTTGTCTCGTCCAGCTGTGTCCCACTTTTTTGTTTCCTCTTCTTGGCTTTGCCAAGAGTTTGGGTCTCCTTGGTGCTCCAAGTCCCCCATGGGAAGAGATGTAGTCTTTTGAAAACAGGTCCCAGAAAATGGCTATGCTCCCCTGAAGAGTTAGTATAGTGCAGTGGCTAGAGAGATGTGAGTTCAAATGGCCACCAAGTCAAGAAGTTTCTAGATGAACTTGGACAAATCTCTGTGCCTCTTTCTTTTCCTCCCTGCCCCTCCCTCTCTCCAGCTCTTGCTCTGTCTCTCCTTCACCAGATGGATGAATTCAACAATTGTTCTCAGCATCATGACCATCACCTTTGGGAAGCTTCAGGGGCTGTTACTAGAGGGCTGAACGTGGACCATGGGCTGCACTTTTCCCACCCCTGCTATAAAGACTATGCAAGCAGTGGGAATCATGCCTTCCAAATGTTGCTGGACTGCAGTTCTAAGCAGCTATCACTGGCGTAGCCAGTGACAAAAATTCTAGGATCACCAATCAAAGCTCTTCCAGGAGGTCACTTGATTTCTACCCATGCACCAAAATCACCTCCAGATGTTTTCAGCTGCTATTTCAAACAGTCCCTCCCTTCCTCTCTTCCACCTTCCTTCCACGTTCCTTCTTCCTTCCTTCCACTTCCTTCCTTCCTTCCTTCCTTCCTTCCTTCCTTCCTTCCTTCCTTCCTTCTCCCTCCCTCCTTCCCTCCCTCCCTCTGCTCTCTCATCCCCTCGTCTAGGCAGATTTGTGGCATTTTTAAGAACCAGAAATCCTCCATTAAAATATTGAAGAGGGACATTAAATATTTATTTTCTTCAGCTCCTTGTTAGGACAGAAGGGAGTGAGGAAAGGGGAAAAACTTGACAGAAATAAGGCTAATAGTCACATTTTTTTCTCTGAAGAGGCAGTTTATGATTATGATGCCTGAGGGATTTGAGAAACGGAGGGAAAGTGACAAGAGCTTTCCCTCCTTCCACCCTGTCACTGTTATCTGCCGGCTTACACACATGCTCTCTTGCGCTGACTTGCTCATAGTCTCTGCCTCTCCCTCTCCCTCTCTCCCCTAGTTCTGGGACTCAACAATGCCAAGGCAGTCAAATACTTTGCCACATTTCACCGGAGGAAAGGGGTGCCTTTCCTTTCCTGAGACTCCGGTGAAATTTCCAAGGCAAGGTCCCCTTCCCAGAGTTTTCCATGCCAACTCAGGGTGGGTGAAAATTTTGTTGGATCCAACAGACTTGATGAAAAAGGAACCGTTGTCTACTTCTGGAGATCCCTGGTGAGATGAAACACACCTCACAGTAAGAAGGCATACATTCCCAAGGCCTGCTGCCTGTTTGGAAGAAATGTTGCATGCTACACTGCCTGTTCTCAGTCGGTGGCCTTGTGGGGAGCAGAGAAGGAGAAGAACCAAGGTAGGTTCATGACGGTGGAAGCTCTTAGGAGAATGAGGCACTGCAATGGTTTGGTGGGAGAGGTATTAGTCTCTTACTGTGACGGTTAGTGCTGCATTCATTCAAGCAACCTGGAGACCAAAAATGCACAGAATGGAGACAGAAGGATTGGATGTCATGTGCTAGTGACTCTTTTACTCTCAAGAAAACATATTGGGTTTTTCCACTGTATGTAATGAGTTATTGAAGGTAAAGCTTACAACTGTTGCTGGCGCTAACAACCTACAACACACACTTGGTTGTATAGCGGGCCAGACATTGGCATGTGCACAATTCCCATTGATGGATTCTCCAGTTCTTCCTCTCTCCTAAACTTCCAATGGTTCCCTTAATCTCCACTCTTTGTGTATCTATCTTAACACTGGCCAGACACCTTGTGTCCGGCTTTTCCCAGCCTGTTCTCATTGACCCCTCTTCACTAGGAGGAGATGCCCAGACCCTTTCCTTTGATATACAACACATTGTTACCCGCAATTCTAGCCTAGGCACTCTAAAGCTCATCCATAGTAAATCACTTGTTGCTTGGTATCACACAACATCTCCTCTCTTGGTGTCATGATGTGCTAGCTCATCTCCCTTCCCAACATCACTTCTAGGGAAAGACTTGAGGTTGTGATACACCTTTGCCAAATTTATTGAATCTGCTTTCATCTTCCAGGAAAATTTTAAGAGCACCTGCTACCTTTTGCTTTATTCAGCCTTTAAAAAAAAAAAAAAAAAGATTTGCAGAGCATATTCCCACGTTCTCTTGGCTGCTCTCTTAAGTGTGAAATTTAGCACCAGACAAGTGCTTTCCAAATACGATTTGGCCTTTCCCCCAGACATCTTTAAAAATATCTATTTATTTGCAAGAGTCTTTTCTTTTGAATGCAAGACTGAGAAAAGAAAAACAGTTCATTCTTGTTGGAATGGCAGAAAGAGAGGAGGAAAGACCACTATTAATTGTGGCTCAAATCCTAGTTTGAACTAAGGGTTTATTTATATATTGCTTCACTAATCAACAATAGATTCAATGGGTCTACTCTAGTTAGGAATTAAGCAATAGGATACAGCCTAGTATAGGGCTGTTCTTGTTCCATATTCACTGACCTACTTCTAAGCCCATTTCTACCCTATACAATTATAGTAATATTATTCCACTTTCAACCTCCTGTGGAATTCTGGGGTTTGTAGTTTACTGAGACCCAAGAGCTCTCCAGATAAGAATTCTAAAAGCCCCACCCTAAACTGCAAACCCCAGGACTCCAGTAGGATGTTGCAAGCGGATTCCAAAATCCCATATTTCCACCTTGCTTTCCAGATCAAAACCTGGCAGTTCATGCTTCCGTTTGGAGCTCAGATTTTTTTATTTTATTTTTTTCCAAAAAGTTACATGGAAAAATGAACTCCTAAAATTTTAAAAGAAAGTCTATTCTCTCAGCCCCTCCACAATTGGAAAATTGTGCACTGCTGCAATTTCTTTTATTTTACCGATTTTAGGTGTTTCTACATTGCCTTCTGGCCACCAAGGGCTCCCAAGGCAACGAACAAATAAAAGCAGTTAAAACAGTACAAAGAAGTAATTGTGCAGCTGAAATCTGAAGGTAAACAAAATTAAAATTGGAATATGTTGTGTAATAAAACATTGTGCTTTAAGAAAACTATAGTCAGAAAGGACAAGGTTGGGCTAGAAAGAGAACATTGAGGTGGGATGGATTCTGTACATGCAGCCTTCTCCAGATGCAATCTTCATCCTTTAAAAAGCTTCTGAGAAACTGGCTTGACCTAAAGATCTGTAGAGCATCCAGTGAATTTGATTGATTTGGCTTGGCAAGCAAATCTTTTGTTATCTCTCTCTCGTTTGTGAGATCTAGAAATGGCATTTTTTGTTCTCTTTACCTACAAAGTGACATGCTCTAGCAGGCCAAACTTTCCCACTACACTCCTTCTCAAAATGGCAACAGGAAGTGGAGATGTGTCACTCCCTGTTGCCATTTTGAGAGGAACTGCAGACAAAAAATGGAGGTGGGGGGATAGTACCAAGTTCTTGGGTGCCTGTAGGGTGAGGTAATGTTTTGAGTGTTTTTATGTGTTTGGGGGACATTCTACATGATTTTGGGGGGTTGGGGAACTTTGGAGAACTGGTGGTGGGGTTCAAGGGCCACAAAACTGGCAGTTGGGGACTGCAGGCAGTCCAGGACCCATGTTGCACCCGCTTCTGCCCTAGGTGTTCCAGGTAATCAGAAGAAGTTTGGGGCATCCGAACCCAGCCTGGTGGAAGACATATCTGTCCAGCTTCATTGTTGGTGTCTCAAACCCGAGCGAGGATTTGAACCCTGGTCTCTCTGTTCCACTGTGGACAGTCTATCTGTAATACAGCATCAGGGTGAGGAAAAACGGGTTTTCAAAAGCAAGTATTTTGCTGTTAAAACAGCACAGGAGGAAGAGGACCCTATTTAAAAAGGGGAAGTGTGCTTCAGAGAGGCAGTTCACTGTTTTGGGGGGCCAGGAATAAAAGCCTATCTTTTTAAAAGAACCTTGGGAACCTGCTTTTTGTCCCGGGGCTGTTTTTCATCCACCTCGTTCTGTATTTCTCCATTATGTTGCTGTTTCTTGGCCTCTACTTCAAAAATAAAATGCATCTATTCATTTTTCTGTCTTCTTTTTTTTAATCTCCTCCTTTTAATTAATTTATTTATTTTGGAAGGTACTAAGTAGGAACATCCTTCTCTCCCCTGCCCCTTAATTATACCTAAGAATCTGAGAACCACAAAAACACCATTAACCAAAATAACAGCAACAAAACCCCTCACTAATTCTTACAATCCCTCCAAGGGCCTCTAGAAGCAAACGATGCTGGCCGCTGCCAAGCAAGAGCACACCGGAAACTGAGCCACCGTAATAAGCTTTCCTCTGTGCCTTTCCCCTAAATCTGTTTTTCCTTCACTCTGTCTCTGCCTCCCACTAGTACAGATGAGCTGGAAGGGAGGGAGATTGCCTTCTACCCCATAAAACTATTGATCCTTCTGGCTAAGTAGAGTCTGCATTGACTGGCAGTGGCTCTCGGGGGTTTGGGGCAAAAGTCTTTCTCAGCCTGACTCAGAGAGGCTGAGGATTCAACCTGGGCACATCTCCACGTACAGCTTGTGCTTAGTCACTGAGCCACGTTCCTTCTTTTTTAACATGTTGGAAAATATTGCCGGGGTGGCTGCGTTGGCCATAAAACAAACAACCCGAAAGATCCATCTTGGGGAGTTACCTTAATTGGGCCAACCAAAGGATGCCAAATACATTAAGCTTCTTTTCAAAGCTACCCGGGCTTTTTCATCAAGCAAAGACGGTAAAACAGCATTAAGAGTATCAAAGTGGCAGCGTTGTAGTCATGGGAGGGGGTCTACATTTTGGATGTTTATTTATTTAGGCGCGAGTCCTGCATGCACTACTTAGTTACAGAACTACTTTAGTTGTGTAGCTAGGTAGGGTCTCCTGGCCCAACCTGCTCCAAACCTACTACAGGAAGCCCCAATCTTTTAATGTCCCATTCTCTGACTACTTGCTCTTTTGACATTTCCAAGTCAAGGACAAGTTCCGTTAATTCGACAGGGCTTCCACTCTTTCATCAGTTCTTGCAACCTCTCACATGTGTGCACTACTTGCAAAGCCAACGGGGGGAAGGTGCTAAGCCAGCTAAGCTCTGGTGTTCCAGAGTCCTAATTCAACACTCAAATCACTATTCCCTGCTGGCTCTAGACATTTATCATTGCCTTCCTCTGAGGCTGAGAGAGTGTGACTCGCCCAAGATGTCCAAGTGGGCTTCCAATAGATGAGCAGGGATCTAAAACCCTGGTTTCTCAGAATCTTACTCCCAATGCTCAGATGCCCATACCACAGTAGTTCTCATATACCCACATCTTTTTTTATTTGATCTTATTAAAATATATTTGGCATGTAAGGAAAATATTGACCCCACTCCCTCCAACCTTCACAGCTTTCTTGTCTTTGAAGGCAGTGTTTCAAAACAAAATCTTCACCATCCATAAAGAAATGAATGAATTAAATGCTACCCTTGGCAACAGAGGAACCATGGACCAGTTTTCAATCACAACTCTTGGAGAGAACCTCTGTCTTCTTTCCTGTTGGGTAAATCTATTTCAAACCTCATGGAGCTCTTGAGGTAGGTGGTTATATATCCATATCTGTCTGTAAATTTAGAATTAAAAAATACAGACAGATGTGTAAGGAAACATTTATCCCCTTCTAACCCATGTAGCTTTCCATCTCTGAAGCTAGTGTTGCAGAAGAAAATCTCCATCATCTGCCCAGGGAAGCTTCCATTAGCGGCAGCTGTCATCTCTGTGTTGTAATTGGAAATAATTGGGAGGCTGTCTCAAACCACAGAGCCCTGAATTAGCCAATTCTGCTTCAACCAAGATCCAAGGAAGCATCTGGTGCCATTGGAGATGGCAGCAGTTCAACAGCCGTCTTTACCTTCTCTCCTTGGAATCCTCCACACCACTGGCAGCCAGTGTCTCTTTGAAAGGGAACTATGGATATCCTATATAAAAGGTCCTGATCCAAAGAAGAAGTTTAGAGGAGGAGGAGGAAATGGGACACCTTCATGGGACACCAACAAAGGTTAGTGATTGAAACATAGTGGGAAGACCCAATGAAATCAATGAGACAAGGTAGTACTGGTCACCTTTAGCCCCATACTTTCATTCCAATGGGTCTCTAAGAAATATTAAGTATATATCTGACCAATAGAATTGTACTGATCCTTGGATTATCTCATTTCACCCACATCCAACTGTGCAACTGCATTTCCCCTGTGATTGCATATCTGAGAAATGGCTGTCCAGCATCTTCTTAAACATCTCAGGTGGTGGAGAAACAATGGTGTGTTTGAGCAGGTAGGTGAATCTTTGGAATAGCAGCCAGGGATTTCCTGATTTTAAAAGCAAACTCCCTTCCCCACTCTTCCCCGCATACCTTACATAAGGAGAGAGAGCTTCCTACTAACCATGCTGTTGAACTTTAATTTCCCTTTGAATAAAAGTCATTCCAGATCAACAAATGTGTGTGTTGTATGCCTTCAAGTAAACACCAACTTTTGGTGACTTTATCCTAAGGTTTCCATGGCAAGATTGATTCAGAGGTTGTTCACTTTTGCTTCCCTCTTTCCTATACCTCACTGGCTTGTCAGAGACTGAGAACATCTTGGTAATAGTTGCTTTATATAGCTGACTATAGCTGAAAGTTCCAGCATGGTGGAGTGGTTTGAGCTTTGGACTATGGCCCTGGAGACCAGGGTTCGATTCCCCATTCAGCCATGGAAACCCACTGGGTGACCTTTGACTCATCACACACTCTCAGCCCACAGGTGATAAGGTCACCATGCAAATGTTCCTCCTAGCTCCTAGCTGGGACTGTGGAAAAGAGGAGGGCTTTTGCTGACCATTTTTGCACATTTTTAATTTCTTTCTTTCTTCTTTAAAAACCTTTTCATCCCACCCTTCTTTTATAAGAAGATCTTGCTCTCTTCCCCTTCCAGATTGCTGTTTCAACGCCGAGCCTTTGGGAAAGTTAGGAGACAAATGCCAGGAATAAATCATCTAAATGTGTTCGATAAACTCCTCATGGGCTCCCTCACCGTTCCAGGCCTTAGCAACAACAGCAGCTTTTTGCTCAAGAGTAATTGGGTTGGAGAACCTCTCCAGGGGCTTTTGATGCTGCACATCTTGGAAGAAAAGGGTGGGGTGTTTTCTTCATGGAGGGGAGAGTGCTGGGACTGGAAAGCGGATGGCAAGTTTTATTTGTGTCATTCATCCAGGTTGCTTCCCCCGGGAACCCCAATTACAGCTGGAACTAGGAAGTATAAATTTAAATCTTCAAATTCTCGTCATCTCTGCCCATGAACTCATTGGAGCCTTGGGAGAACAGTCCCTATAAGAAATGTGATGAAGTCCAGGACAACCTCCACCCCCGGGAGCCGAAAACAATAAACTCAGAGCGAAAGCAGAGAAAATGGTTCCCTCTTTTGCATTGACCTTTTTCCTCTTGTGTTAATAATAACAGGGAATATTTATGCGTTAGACTGATCGAAGAAAATAGCAAGGGAGGCTGGGGGAATGGGTTGGCGGGGAAAGAGAGGGGGATCCAAGAAGGCAGCAAAGAAAAACCAGAGGGTACTGTGAGCATGCTGATAGGCCAAGCACATCTCTCCTGCTGAACCCAGGTCATAATTCATTGCTGGATTATTTGGTGTTAAGTTAGACTGTGCCAGGGGATATATGCCCACTGCTTCCACAGAGCGGTGTGCATTCTCCAATTCACAGTTCGTGGAAATTAGCATAACTTCGAAGAAGATATTGCAAATGGAGCTCGAGGTGGAGGAATCCAATCATTTTCTGTCTCCACATCAGACAATGGAGCTAGGGTTCTTACAAGAGAGGCATAGAAGAGATATCTAGATAGAGATAGATAGATAGATAGATAGATAGATAGATAGATAGATAGATAGATAGATAGATAGACAGACAGACAGACAGACAGACAGACATGCTGCCTTGAGGTTTCCCTGTTCCTTCTGAGCTTGGCCATAACCCACTTCATATCTGTGGGTGGGAGTGGGTTGGAAGTGGGTTTTCCTCGTGACAATATAAGGCACAGCATTTGTGGGAGGGATCGAATGGGCAATCAAAACCTACTGATTTTGCCAAAGCCCTGCTCCTAATGTAGAGTTAAAAAAGTCTAGCATTGTTTTGTTCTAGCTGCCAATGCATGGTTTGAATTTGTGATATGGTGATGATATTCAGGATCCTAAATGGTTTAGGATCTTGATGCTTGAAGGAGAGCCTCTTTCAATGCAAGAACGGCTTAAGGGCTGACATCTACTGGAGGGACTTTGTTCTGTGGCACACCAGTGGGGGTAAGACCTTGTAGGAAGGCAGGGGAGAGAGTCTTCTTTGCTGTGGCACCTCACTTGAGAAATACTGTCCCTATAGAGGTCCAGTTGTTGCCAGAACTTGTATCATTCCAGCGCTGGGTAAAAACATGGGCTGAGATCCTAGATTAGTGACTTAGTTAAGCCTACTTAAATGTATTCAACTAAGTAGCATCTCCTGGCCGGAGCCCCCTTCCCATCCTCATTTAGCAGGTATCAACCTCTGTAAGAGATAGAGGTCGGTTCTCCTGTTGATCAGGATGCAACATACCGATGTTTCCACCTTCATTGAACTCCACTGGGACAATCAGAAATAGGATCCCTACTGCAATATCTCCTTGCCCCAGTGATCACTGGCTGGAGGGTGGAAACATCAGTATGCTGGGCCCCAAACAACAGGAGAACAGACCTCCATCTCTCTCAGCAGCTACTGCCCAATAAAGCAGGGCTGGGAGACTTTTATAATCACAGCAATAGTGCCATGATAAGGACTATGTATGGCGGTTTGAGTGTTCAACTACGACCCTGGAGACTAAGGTTCGATTCCTCACTTGGCCATGGAAACTCACTTGGCAGAGTTGAGAGCCAGTGTGTTGTAGTGGCTTGAATGCTGGACTATGAAGCTGGAGACCAGAGTTTGATTCCCCACTCAGTCTTGGAAGCCCACTGGGTGACTTTGGGTGCATCATGCACTTCCAACCCCAGAAAACCCCATGATAGGTTCATCTTAGCATTCCATCAGTTGGAAATGACTTGAAGGCACACTACAACAACAACAACAACAACAACAACAATAACAACAGCAAGAGTAGAGCCATTGAATCAAATGGATTTACCTATGTGTTGACTCACCATTCAAAAAATGATTGAAGGGCCCAGTCTAGTTATGATCCACCGATCAGATCTCAGCCTCTGTGTCACATGCTACAATCGTTGTTCTTGGTTCATATTTTATGAAGGTTACCTCTGAAACTATAAGGGCTATAGACTTAATTATACTTTTCAATGATTACTTAGATCCTGTTTAGATAATATTCTTGGAGGGTGGGGGGAGATATCCCACAAACTCCGTGGGTTGCCATGAGACAGCTTAATCTAACCCATTTTATCATGGTTGCTCCTCTCCAAGATTAAAATTCTGCACCACAAAGAGGGGTTAATATGTTCCACAATGAATTTTGATTGATCAAACACGATTAGCGGCTCATGAATATGGATGAGGTTTTGAAAAACAAAAAGAAGTTCAGATTGCTCCCCTCCTTCTTTAAAAATTAATTTAATACCAAGGAACAAGAGGAGCAGCTGGTTTAACATTAAGAAGTAGGTAGAGTAGAAATGGAGGAGTGGGAGAACAATGATCACATTAGGGCTATGTCTTCAGCTGCTGCATTAGAGGACAAAATTATGAAACCACATGCTAACCCCAAAGCACTACAGAACAAAAATTGAAGGTAGGACACCAGGGATAGAAATAATTGCCAAAATCCAGTACTTACATCTTTGTAAATGGACTTATGCCTGTGGGTAAGAGTATCAAGCAGTTTCACAGTGTTATTCTCCAGCGAGGGGCTGCCATGATGTTGCTAGATAGAGGAACAAATGGAAAGATGAATGTGCAATGCAACTGATGTGAGTCAGGATGCATATACATTGGGACATTCTTGTCCATTCTCTGATAGTCATCTTAGGCATTCATTAACAGGGTTTCGTGGTGCCTCTGCTACATAGCTAGGGATGCATAAAGTGACATAATATAGACCAGGATAGAAAATTCCAGCCAATATTTGTTATTATTGGTTATCTAGTTGAAAAACAGGGTTCCCCACTGTTGGGAAACCCCAGAACTTTGGGTAATCTTTTTAAAGCTCAGACTAAAACCCAAACCGGAAGTCACCACTCACCATAGGTGGTTCTTAAGTGGCTTATCCCTGGCTCTCAACCTCTCATTCAGTTGATGCTCAGTGCCCCCTTGGACCTACTCAAAGAGATCCAATTTTCTAGTTGCATACCACTGAGACTGCTCTTTCATTGGACATAGAATCATAAAATTGGAAGAGACTACAAGGGCCATCCAGTCCATCCCCATTCTTTCACACAGGAACACACACCAAAGCGCTCCCAAGAGATGGCCATCCAGCCTCTGTATAAAAACCTCCAAAGAAGGAGACTCCATCACATGAGGAACAGGAAATGAAATGTGGTCATTCTACAGTTGCATCACATCCAAATCTCCAAATGTCCAGCTTTCCTCAGGTGCTCCACCGAGAAAGACAATCGTGTTTCTTCTTCCATATGACCAGTCCCTAGAAAGATTGAATCCTCCATAAATCCAAAGGCCTCCTGTAAACCTCTGTAGCATGCTTCATCTGCCTGCTAATCTTCCTTTACTTATGACACCAGCATGGTGTCGTTGATGAAATAACTTCAAGGTTAAATCAGCGAGACCTGGTGAAATGACCAGGAAGTTGTATTTTTCTCCTTGAGAAGAAGGTGAAAGGAGAGATGCTCAGAACAATCGTTAAAAAAGAACCAGGGAAGATAATAAGCCGTTACCCCACCCAACACATCAGTATTCATTTCTTCAAACAGAGCCCTGACACGGCTTTGTAATATTAACATTTGTTACAAAATGTCATTGATCTATTAAGATTTTCCAAGCATTCAAAAACTCAGCACGCTGGGGGGTGTGTGTGTGTGGAGGAAATAATAACTAACTCAACAAGATTGGAGGTGATGTTTTCTTCTGAAATTCAATCAGGTTCTAAAATTTGTGAACATGGCACAGAGGATTAGACACAGGTTAGAAGTACCTGTTCTATATGGATTTGCACCTGCTGTCCCGCCTTCTAAACCAGTTGCGTCTCCTTGAAAGAGAAGCTTTACTCTTTTGTAATCACCTCTCTATCCAAGTTGTTTTGAGACGGCACAGGAAGAACCCACATCTATGGGCAGCCAGGGCTGCTGGTGGCTTCCATAGCCTACATATGAACATGATCCCCAGTATTTTTATGGTGCATGAGAAGAAATCATGTCTGAAACCTATTGGTTAGCCTCAGTCAGAGTAGACTCATTGAATCCATGTTTAAACATAGAGTCAACATGTAAGTGAAGCCCACTGATACAACAAATCTATTGTAGTGGGGACTCATGGCCATATTTTTTTTCCTCCTTGCCAGCAGGACATGTAGTTTCATTTTGGTCTTGAGATATTCTTAGCCTTTGTGGTGGGAAATCAGCTTTTGTTAACTGAAAACTTGGAAGTGAAAGGAGTCTACATCACCACTTCGAAAACACCGAATATTTGCCAGTTAAGATCTGATGTCCACTTGAATCAGAAGAGTTGGTGGGCAACTAGTTAACAACTAAGTTATCTAATCCAGTTGTTCTCATATTTTACTCCTCCAGATATTTTGGACCTCAGCTCCCAGAAGCTTCCAGCACATCAGGAATCCTGATTGAAGCCCAAAACACAGGGAGCGCCAGCTTTTGAGACCCACTGATCTAATCTGGCCTTCAGGAAATTGAAATCAACAGCCTCCATCCAAAATGGCTGCCCAACCCTGGCATGAAGATTCCTAGGCAGGAAAAGCCGATCACTTTTGTTAGGTACTAGGTTCCACTCTCAAATTTCATTGTCCTGATTTCAGAAAAAGTGTGAGTGTGTGTTGATACATCTCAATCTGAGTTTGTTACTCAAGTATTCCTTCTTCATACATTTGACAATATTTTGACTGTTTTCTTCTGAACAAACCTCATTTCAATGGCTCGAACATCTATTGTGGAAAGCTATTTTTTTGGTACCGAGCACCAAGTAGGTGGCAAAGAGTGTGTGTGGGGGTGTAGAATATTATGGCTAGGAGGATGACTAATTTGATGTAGGCAGTGTGAGGAGTGGTAAAAAAATATATCAAAATGTTAACATTTTAAACATGTCAGTTTGGAAGGAAGGGTGCAGTTCTCCTTCCAAAATGCTAATTATGTTTCTGAAAAAAATGTAATGTCTTCCAAAATGTCAAATGCAACATTTTCAACATCTTTCGGAGTGCCTACTAGTAGAGTGGGCTGGAAATATTATTAACTCTCATGCAGTTTCATCTCCATCCTCCTCTGTCTTAGTTCTGTCTGCTTGTTCTTACTCTCTCCAAGGGAGTCAGTACATCTCAATCCATTATTTCACTTCACTTTGGACCTCCACCAGCTGCTCAAAGGCCACGATAGGTCTTCAGCACTTTTATAAGTGAGTTTATTTTGTCCGGTTTCTGCATTCCATACCTGTCTATGATAGCATACGCCCTTTCTGCAAGGTATTTGTCATACGAAAGGACGCCTGGAGTGTTGTGCTATTGTGAGGAGCAATCTGCACGACGCTCCAGGGGCCGGTAGGCACTGATTGCGCACCTTTTCATTTTCGGCTGGAAGCTGAAAATGGTGCGTGGTCACGCATTGCTCCCGGGCCCTACGCTCACTTACCTGGTGTGTGGAGTCTCCGGAGCCACACCAGTCGCACTTCTTGCCCCAGCGTAGCCTGGGAAAGTCCCAGGCTGCACTGTGGAAGGAAGAGGCGGGACTCTCGCACGAGCAGGCAGCTCATGCGGAGCTGAAGCAGCAGAGACGTGAGAGCCTCTCGCTGGAGGCTGCTTGCCAATCCCTGCACTCCAGCACCAGAAAAAGGTAAAGTGCAGAGAGGGCCATAAAATGGGAGTGATGGAGAATATGATCTTACAGTGGATAGCTAATGAAGTTCTGGTGTTGGACAGGAGCAGATAATTTTTGGTTCAATTGTGCTTTTGCATGGAAAGGAGGCGTGCCTACTCCGCTCAGGTTAATCAAGGGTTGGCTTAACTTTTTCTTCATTGGATAATAGGCTAATTGATCACAATTTAGCCATGACATGCAGGTGTTGGTGCAGGTGTAGGTGTTTTGAGGTTCCTTTTCAGAGTCTGGCTGGGTTGGAGACCTCCATCCTTGGGCTCTGGAACCCATATGCAGGATAAAGCTGGATCTTTATGGTCAACCATCAGCAGCCACCTGGAGCTGGGAGACAGGAGGTGAGGGAACTTCTTGGAAGACCAGCCTCCACACTTTTATGGATGTATTGCTTCATTCCTTTCCATGGAGTGGGACTGCTCACCTTAATCTGACAGGTTTTAGGACTTTAACATGGGGGTAGGTGGCCATCACACTTCAGTTCCCCTCTGCTGAGTGTTGTGCTTGGATTTCATAAACTGTAGCCCTAGTCCAGACAAGTCTCCACGTCTGTATCTTTGCTTCCTCTCTTTCTCTGCAAAAGCGAGCAGAATGCCTTGGAATGTATTGACCCTTCACTCCACCATTTCCAAGGAAAACAATAGTACCACTCTATTCTGCTTTGGTTATCCTGTGTCCAGTTCTGGGCACCTCATTTCAAGAAGGATATTGACAAACTGGAGCATGTCCAGAGGAGGGTGACCAAAATGATGAAGCGTTTGGAAACCACGCCCTGTGAGGAGCATCTTAGGGAGCTGGGCATGTTTAGTCTGCAGAAGAGCAGGTTAAGAGGGGACATGATAACCATGTTTAAATATTTGAAGGGAGGATGGAGCTGGCTTGTTTTCTGCTGCTCCAGAGACTAGGACAAGGAGTAATGGATTCAAACTGCAGGAAAAGAGATTCCATCTGAACCTCAGGAAGAACTTCCTGGTGGTCAGAGTTGTTCAGCAATGGAATACACTGCCTGGAAGTGTGGAGTCTCCTTCTTTGGAGGTTTTTAAAGAGAGGGTGGGTGGCCATCTGTCGGGAATGCTTTGATGGTGTGTTCCTGCATGGCAGAATGGGGTTGGACTCAATGGCCTTTATGACCTCTTCCAATTTTATTATTCTATGATTCTATAATTCTATGATTCATGCCTCCACCTCCATAAGTATGCTGGCAGAGTTTTACTTTCCTCTTGCACTGAGTCAGATCTTGGCCAACAAATACCCGCCGAGGCAGCTCCCTCACTCTGCCTGATAGCCGGGCTGAGCTCAAAAATTCTGCTTCCACCACCGAAAAACTACATACACTTTTGTCTGGTTCCAACCCAGTGCGTCAGTTAATTCAAATCTTTCTGACTTCCCACCATGACTTTCCCTTACACACACGCACTCCACGATCAAGACCATCTTTCTCATTATGTTTCCCAGGGTCTGAAGCTGAAATTGCAATTTCTCGAGCGGGGACATTTTAGAAAATTGGAAAGTGCTGCAAGGCCACTTGGCAAGATTCTTTTGTGTTCTTTGAAGATTGATTAAAATTAATGGAAACAAACAGACAGAAAAATCATTAAAGCCAAGGTATTGTTTGCTGTTGTTGTTATTATTGTTGCTGTAGCATGGGGGGAGGGAAGCTACGTACGCACAAATAGATTGATGGGTCTCTCTTTCTCTCTTTCCCTCCCTCTCTCTCACTTTCAGTTTACCTTTTCTAAGCAATTAACTATATATATATATATATATATATATATATATTGTTAATTGTTTCTGTTTCTATTTAAAATATGCCAGGCCTTGCTCACAGCGGGGCTACTATTCTCTAGGAAAAAGGGAGCAGGAGGTTTTAGCAAAATGCATTTAGCATTTGCAAAAGAATAATTTGGAGCGGGAAGGAATGGAACATGTCCTTTTATTTAACAAAAAAACAACAGCCTACCATTTCGTTGCTTAAATTGAGTTTCAGGGGTTTCTTTTGGAGGAACATTTTTAAAAAGAGATAATTAACCCTTTGTATAGGATTGTCTTTGCATTTATAACCAAGATGGTCTCAATGTGGCCCTCCAGAAGTTGCTGGAGTGCAATGCCCAGCATTCCTCACCCTTGGTTATGCTACTAGGGTTGGTGGGAGTTTTAATCCAGCAACAACTAAGGATTACACTTGGCCCAGTCTTATCTATGAGGTGGAGAATTGTGGGAAGCCATCTTCATTCAGCTTCGCTGAACAGAGAAGGGATACGAAAGATGTTGCCCTACAGTTCCTGTTGAGCTTCGTTTCCCACCAGCCTCTGCCAGTATGGCCAATGATGTGGGATGGTGGTTGTAGGACAGAAGGTCCAAGAGGAGCAGAACTTACGATATCCCCTCACTGGCAAACAGGAGAAGAAAGGGGGTGGAAAGATGATTATAGCTGGATCTATTTCTGGGTGCCTCCCAAGCATTTTTCTTCCATGCCTCCTCATTCATGCAGATGGTCCTGTCAGCACACAACGACACCAGGCAGACTTGTCTCTCAATGAGCGTGGCTCAGTTGTTTAAGAATGTTCCTCCCGAAGGGAAATGGAGACCGGGAGCTCCCGAAAATTGCTGACTTCTTCATGAGTCAGCTGGGTCTCCTGCAGCTTTCATAGACCAAACTTCTTCCAGCTTCTCATGAACATTAGCCATCTGGTCCTTCTGTACATACATCGGATATGGCGGGGGGAAGGAGGAGGTTATAGGCAATATTCCCTGAACAAGGATGCTGTTCATTCCTTGCTCACAGCCAGTTTGCAAAACAAATTCTACCTTATACTATTAAAGGTGTCTCTCATCATAGAGCTGGTGCAGGTAGCCGTGGAGAGACCAGAGACTTGAAAACTGAACTAAAATGTGTTGATTCACTGCCCCACTGACATGGGTCCCACCAGCCAGCCACTGATCCAGAAGGCGTAGGGGAATCACCGGCAACACAGAGCAATTCTCTGTAGGCAAGAGGGACAGTTCAATGACACTTTTCTCGTGGCAGAAAGTCGAACATGACAAGCCTGCAATGTGAGGAGACTGAAAACAAAGAAAAGTACTGAGGAAGATATTCTGGGAGGAGGGGGGAAAGGGGAATGGAATGTAAAAGTAGTCTAAAAAGGGGAGAGAAGGAGGGAAAAAAAGATTGGAACAATCTCAGTATTTTGCAGGTGCGGCTCAGCAGGTTGTCTCTGAGCTTCTCTCTCTGGGATGCAGCATGTTACCTGGGCTAATTTATAAAGGAAATGAAAAGGAAATGGACTTGGAATAATGAACCCCATTAATTCACCACTTCAGACTTCCCTGTTTGAACAGAGAGTATCAAACGACTCAATTGTCATTTTGCTGTTCTCTTCTGTTCACATGCGCTTCCTTTCCTCCCCTTAGCATTCTTTTTTCCCCTTTTTGGTCTGTTAAAAATGGCCGGCGAGCCGATCCACCCGCCGAAAAGCTGTGACGTGGCTAATTAGCATATATATTGTTTGTCCTGCTCAAAATTTATAGCAAACAGCAATATTTTACACTCCAGTAAAGTTAATAAATGAAGCTTTGGGCTATAAAAATTTCATGTTCTTTTGTGCAAAGGTCAATTATAAATAGTTAAGCACATATTCATCCGGACGCTTTAGGCCCTGGCAGGAAGGGGGATGAAATATATTCTAGTCGATTCTGCACTCGAGCAGGGCAGGAGGGTGGTTTATAGCTTTGGTGGCACTTCTAGCTGCCTCTCCAGAAAGGGTTAGAGAGAATCCGTGTGGGGGAGACAGCTTGGAGAAGCAGAGTCTTAATTTAATTCTCTGGGGATACAGTTGTCATTACCAGCAGCATAGTTGGCTTGTCTGGTGACTGTAGTGCTACGACTGATAACAAGGAGGAGCACCGAGAAAGAATTCCCTTTGATTCAAAAGGATTTCTTTTTTTCAGAAACGAACTTTGCAATATTTGCAAACATTGGCCAGGCTCCAGTATCAGAGTCTACATTTTGTAACTTTATGAATCTAATGCTGCAGAAACACCATAAAAGACCTGTTAGTGAATTTTGCAGATGGATGCTGCTAAGAGAAAAGAAGAACAGAGAAACAAACCACACACACACAAACACTGCATGCGTGCAATCAGAACTAAAACTGAGCTAAACTCATTCAAACTAAACTCAGTGACTAAAAAGCCCATCCTATCTACACTACACTATGCAACTCTGTTGTTGTTGTGCGCCTTCAAGTTTTTTCTGACTTACAGCAACCCTAAGGCATGGAGTTTTCTGGGGCTGAGAGTGTGTGACATGCCTAAGGTCACCAGTGGGTTTCCATGGCCAAGCAGAGAATCGAACCTGGGTCTCTAGGGTCATAGTTGAACACTCAAACGACTATAACACACTGGCTGTCCTACACTAACTAGTCTACTTGTTGTGTGCACTAACTGTTTGTTATTGCATGCCTAAGGCGAATTAATCATGGGGCTTTCTTTGCAAGATTTGTTCAGAGTGGGGTGGCCTTTGTCGTCCTCTGTGACTGAGAGAGTGTGACTTGCCCCAGGCCACCCAGTGAGTTTCCATGGCTGAGCGGGGATTTAAACCCTGGTTTCCAGAGTTGTGGTCCAACATTCACACTAAACTGAAAGGCTAGACCCACAACATTTGGCCCCAGTGAATCATAGAATCATAGAATCATAGAAATGTAGAGCTGGAAGAGACCACAAGAGCCATCCAGTCCAACCCCCTGCCATGCAGGAAAACCCTCAAAGCACTCCTGACAAGTGGCCATCCAGTCTCCAAGAAGAGGTCCAAGAATTTGGTTGGGTTCCTTTTTTGCTAAGAAGGTATAGGGGAAACTTCACAGATGAATCTTTCCCTAATGATAAATAACTAGATAGCCTAGAAGAATGGCCTTCATCCCAATTTCTTCCTAGGTTTGGGAATTATAAAATTATCTCTCTTTTTCCTCCCATTCAGCAGGGGTGACACAGAAGGGGTGAATGAAGGAGAAATTCATATCCCAATATGGATGGTTACATTGATGACATCTCTACTTTGCAGCCCAAAATGAGCGGGTGAGTTTGAAGTGCTAAGGCCGGGCAATGTGGTCTATGAGCCTTTCCGCACTGCACTGTCATGGTGCTATTATTCCACTTTCAATTTCCTGTGGAATTCTGGGGTTTGTAGTTTACTGAGGCCAAAGAGCTCTCTGGCTGAGAATCCTAAATGCCGCCTCAAACTCCAAACCCCAGGATTCCACAAGATATTGAAAGTGGAATAATAGCACTATAAGAGTGTGGTGCAGAAAGGCCCTAGGACACTCAGTGCAATCTTGAATATGACAGTCTAGTTTCTGCTAATGCCACATGGAGTTTGAATACAATCAACCAAATCTCCTTGTTTGAGTATCTCACCTGACCCAGACCACTGGCTTGTTTATTCTGGTTAACGAATCTGATTTTCTGAGCTGAGATTGTAGAATAAACATAGGTAGGAAGCACAGCGTGGAAGCTATGAACAGCTGAATGTAGAACAGAAATAAAATATGGAAGCCAGAGACCAAGAGACCAAGGAAGGAGAACGTACCTTGTATGGAGCTGGGCGAAACAGCTGGTCCGTCATCAAGAACTTGTCATCCATACTAACCTGGTAACCAGGCAACTGAAAGGTTTGAAAAAAGCTCTCAGCCTCATCCACGGATATACACCAAGGTGATGAGAAAAGGACAGAAGATGGAGTGGGTCATCAGCTTATCACTGGGGTTTCCTGAGTGCCTGTCTCTGGAGAGACAGACAAAGCATGCCTGCTAGATTCCAGAAAGGATACAGTCCTGAAGTTCAGACCCCAAATGGTCTAGAGGACCATGTTTATATTCAGTGACAAGGAGAAGGGGACAAATCTCCCCTTTTCCAAATCAACTTCTTATTCTCTCAGTGTGTCCCAACTCACTTCTGGATCTTTTCCCAGCTTTTGTTTTAGAGAAAAACTGTCTGGCTTTTTATGTTCATGCTTCCTAATATATGCGTTTTTGCACATTTGTTGTTGTTGTTGCTGTTACTATAATAAGTTCCCCATAAATCTGTAGTCTTGCAATTCTTTATTCCTCCCTAATCAATCAATCAATCAACCCACCTACTCATCAATTTATTTATATCTTTTCTTGGGGGGGGAGTGGGATTCAATGTGGCTTACAGAACAAAAAAAGATACCAGGAAATCTACATCTAGATGAAAAGATGCAAAACACTGGGATTAAAAAATAGTCAGCCCTCCACATTTGCAGGCTTAATATTCAATAGTTTGATTATTTGCAAGTTTCTTTATCCTCACCCTTCCACCTCAAGTGCTTGTTTTCCCAGGGAACTTTCCATCTTGGCAGCTCAGCTCAGGCCCCACTGCCCTTTAAAAACTTCTGATTCTCCTCCTTCTCCTCCACCAGCCACTGCCTGCCCAGCTAAGGAAGGCTCACAGTCTGATTTCTCAACACTCCAAACCCTCTCCTGATGCCCCTACACACACCCAGGGAAGAAGATGGCCAAGAGAGAGGAAATATAAGGCCACCATATCAACCCACCCCATTTCCTTCTCCTTCCCCAGACCTGGTTTGGACCCTGGGTACCCATTCTGTCAAGAAAAGGTTGGACCAAACCTGTAGAAAATACTTTGTGATGTGGGACATTAAGTGCACCTGTGGAGAGCCATGTGACTTTAGCTGAGTCATGCTGATGAGCAATCAGGGGAGAAGGTTGCATCAGGTGTGGGGAGAATCTAAAGGCTGGCAGGATTGCATCAGTTAGTGTGAGTATAAATGTGGCTGAGAGCTAGCCAGGTGCTTGATGTGTCCGCTGGAGGTTCTGTCAGAAAGAACAAGCAGAGGGATGCTGGAATGCTTTCTGGAGATTCTTGTAAATATGTACACATTGTAACTGAAGAATAAATTGCCTCCTTGATGGAAGAAAACAATTGGTGTGGGTGAGTTTTTCCTGGCTATAGTGCATTGCTGCTAAATTATTCTCTAAGTTATTCTCTGCTGCTGGGTACATACATAGATACATAGAAACTTGATGGGAGTTTCCTACCTTGCTTTGGCTCTTTTCCCTTTTTGATATTTGTAGGTTTTTTCTACTTCTCCAAGGGTCCTACAGCCCTAATTCTAGCAAATGTGGAGGGCCAACTGTAGTAGTAAACTGTCTATAGGATGAGCACCACACTAAACACTATTTTAAAATCGTAGAGGAAAAATGTTGCAGGTCTAGAGTACTTGCACATTGTTTCAGAAAGTGGATTGGGCCAATTTGTACCCAACTTATGATCAGAACAAAATTCTGTTCCACCCCAATGCTAAGGATACCTGCTGGCTTACTAACATTACTACTGGTCACTCTCTGTCCCAGCAACCTATTGAATCAATTGCCAAAGAGTAATTCAACTCATGAGTAAGTCTAACTGATACAACAAGTTTATTCTAAGTGGGACTAAGAAAATATTTTGGGCCATTCTTTGGCAAATGGTGACAGTTAGCTGCTTATGGTGGAGACTTATGGCCTTTCTGCACTACACTGTTATAGTGCTATTATTTCAGCATCCTGTGAAATTCTAAAGTTTGTAGTTCACTGAAGCCCAACAACTCTCTGACGGGGAGTTCTCAATGCCCGTCTAAACTGCAAACCCCAGGACTCCATAGGAGGTTGAAAGTGGAATAATAGAACTATAACAGTGTAGTGCAGAAAGGCCCTTAGTATCTGCAATACCATACCGACCAGCAAAAGAATGAGGTGCAAATATCTGTGAGTCTGAATGAGCCCAGGTGTGTATCCACACTACACAGCTCCTTCATGCCACTTGAACTGTCATGGGTCTATCTCATGAATCCTGGGATTAGCAGTTTGAGGATGTCCTTGGAATTCTTTGCTAGAATTGCCAGGGTCTTTTTTTTTAAGGCTTCCAAAACAAAAAAAGTTTTTGACTTCCCAAACTTTGAAATGACACTGCTTCTTCTCCCCCACCCCTTTCAAGCCCTCTACCTCACAAAAAAGTAAACCAATTTGTCACTGACGGTGCATAATACCTGACTCAAATCTCACGCTGTCCCCTTTTCCCTTGCCAGAGGTCACCGAGTATAGTGTCTCCAAGAGGCTCTGAAGGGAAACAAATGAGCGCAAACATGATAAATTGCAGGGAAGGTGCTCTGTTGTGATGAGTTGAAAAGAGGGGATAATGAATTTGTGGGGAGGAGGCAGAGGAAGCTGGGTGTGTGCTGTTTATCTGGCAAGGTAGCTGACTTAACCCTTTTTGGCAGGGCGGGCTTGGCAAAGACAAAGAAGCCGAGAAGGTATGTTTCATTGCGCCTGGCCATGAAGTGTCAGCTACAATCCAGGACCGTGTGCAGGCAGCAATTTATAAAGTGAAATGGCTGTCCTTGACCATCTCACCGGGTCAGCTCAGCTCACGGTTTTTGACATTTCCAAGATGGATGGATGGCAGGGTTGAAAAACTCCCTCTTCGGAAGCTGATCAAACCTGGAGAGATGTCTGAGCAGGACATTCTCTTTCTGAAGCCAAGGAGGTTACTGTGCGGAAGCCCAGGTGGTCACTGACCTTGGCAAGAATCTGTCTAAGAGCCATGTTGTTAACATGAGTGAAATCATGCAGCCACAGCATCCATTTCTCTGTCAGAAACAATGACCAGTTCTGCATTTCTTGAATCTCCCATGGTTTTCTTCTGTGTTTGAGAAGGCAAGACTGGCCTGGTTAATGGCCTATCCAACATACCATTCTGTCTTCAGCAGTGCTGACTGTACCAGACCCTTCAGATATAGCTGGACTTCAGTCTCCATAGCCTCCAGTCAACATGATCAAGGGGTTGTGGGAGCTGAACAACATCTAGGAGCATCTGGTTTGGGGATCCAGGTGTGGACACTGAATCAATGATTCTCAGGCTAGCTGAAGTGGGGACCGGAATTTTTTTTTCCTAATGTATCTGTTAGACTGGGCTCATATGAACTGGTCAAAAGACTTGAGATTTCATGGACGTCATTCATGCACTGTTCTTTTTTTTCCTTTTTTTTTAATGTCCAAATGACGTACCTTCTGTCCCACTCCTTTGTCAGTAAATTCCTGGCACCTGCCACAACTTTCAAAACCCAAGACAAGGGGAGGTTTTTTTCTGACTCCTGAGAGATTCTGAAGCAGATAGTGGGTATTTCTACAACTTATTGCCAGAATTGTAAATGCTCCCCAGTCTACCATAACAGCCAGCAGCAGCTTTGGGTGAAGGATCCCTGTTCAGCTGCCGGTCGAGGTGCAAGGAGACCTGTGTTTTCAGTCTCCTCCCGCCAGGCAGCGAGGCTGCAACAATCAAAAGCAGGGCCATCTTTCCCTTGTGAGAGAAAGCTGGAAACATCTTCCTCCTTGTGCCCTGAATGAGTTGAACGGAGCTCCTCCACCCAACATGGCTGCTGGCTATTAAGGTGGGCTTGGTGGGTTGGGCCAGAAGACATTCAGGTATGCAGTTGTAACTGAGGGCCTTTCCACGCTATACTGTTATAGTACTACGGCTCCACTTCCAACATCCAATGGAATCCTGGGATTTGCAGTTTAGGGAGGGGTCTTTAGAAATCCCAACCCGAGAGCTCTTTGGCCTCAGTAAACTGCAAACCCCAGAATTCCACAGGATGTTGAAAGTGGAATAATAGCACTCTAACAGTGTAGTGCAGAAAGGCCCTAAGTAACTGATGTAGAGTATTGGTGCACATGTTTTCCTCTATATAGTTTTTCCCCACAACATTTTGAGCCATTTGAATACAGGGTCAAGATGGCAGAGGACTGTTTGTTTTTTCCTGCAGGGGGATAGAACTAATTTTTTTTGTTGCTATGTTTTTGTAGGAATGAAATAGTCAGGGATTTACATCCCTAAGATGTGGCTACACCCTTAATCAGGTTTCAGTGTTCCCAGGAGAATAACTTGTACCCTCCTCCTTTTATCTTGTCACTTGGCTTTTTCCCCCATGAATAATCACAAACAGAAACCAGAATAAAAACACACATTTGTTTCTTGTTTTCAGAGGTGTCCTTGGCTTTTTTAAAAAAAGAAAGAAATACATAATACATGGTAAGTAACAGTACATAAAGCATGATAAATAACTGAGGCTTTTGTTTCTAAGGGTGTCCTTGGCTTTTAACAAAAAAAACCGCATCATACGTGGGAAATAACAGTATGTAATGCATGACAAATAATTGAGGGTTTTCATGGAACGTGGAGCAAAGGTGAAGGAAAACTCTTGCCATTAAAAAGAGCCTTGGAAGGGGACTTCTGCTCTCATGAAACTAACTAATAAAAGCAAGCATTGAGACTAGAGTCAGGGGTTTTGTTTGGGTGTAAGGCAGATAAACATCACAATAAACATCATCCCTATTCCAGGCTTTGTAGAAAGTTGGTCCTTTGGAAGAGCTGGAACAGTCAAGAGTGAAAGGTGGGGGAGAAGAACCAGCAGAGACAGGTCCATCACGCCTAGGCCCAGCATTGCAAATTGTGGAAAATACCTGGAAGCAAACTGAAGGTAAGCAAGAAGATAAATCCCCCGGTGTTATGAGCTGTTCCTTGTTCTACCTCTCTCTGGTGCTGTATTGCTCATAGCTTTGCTGTCTTCTGGGCGTTGGGAGGAGTAACAGATCTTGGGAACCAAGGTCAGTGGTTACCTCTTGGTGATATATTGTGTTAGAAAGAATGCAAATCTCTGGAAGGGAGAGCAGTGAGTTCTTTAAACCAAAGCATGTACTGCATTTTCAGTTCTGGCAAAAGGAGCATCTCTGTGCTACATTAAAAACCTTTCTGGGTTCATCCATAAAGCCTGGTTATTGAGTTAGACTGAGACAGAACATTACAGGTAGCCCTGGAAAAGTCAGAGTGCATAGAGATGTTTTACTCACAACCACAATGTGGGATCTTGGCCATGAAGTTTTTGCAGTGCCCGGAAGACATCTTATAAGTTGCTTTGCCTTACTGAAAAACAGTAAGGGGCATTGGTTCTTTAGGAATTTCCCATGAGGCCTTGCAATAATTTTTTCTGTGGTTTCTTTCTCCCAAACCTCCACACCTCCATTGCCTTCTTTTCTGTTCTTGGGATTTTGGATGCAGCCTATCTTTCATCTCATTATAGAGCATTTTCTTCCATTCTGCCTGTGAAGCCATGGCTTGACCTCGAAGGCACAATCTCAGTGAGGTTTATGCCAAAAAAAAAAAAAGAAAAAACCCAAGCACAGGTCCTCATATTCTCTCGCCCTTCCCTTCCCAAATGCATGGCTGATTTTTATCATGTGTTATCTTAATTGCAGACTTTCAGGGCATGCACAGGAAAAAGTTTTTAAAAAAACAGCAAAAGAGAGAGAAGAAATTACTTCTGGAGTCTCGTATTTGCTAATAGAACATGGAGGTAATTTCAGGAGAAAAACCTATTTCCCTAGATTTTTTTTTTAATTTAATGTCAAAAACACACCTTTTCCATTTCTTACTTCCAGTTCCTGCTATAAAAAATTACAGAACAAGAGTACTGAGTTCCTTCTTCTCTTGTTAATTCATCCGTTTTAATGCCTTTTAAAGCACCATCTGACATTCAGGATTTCAAATACAACTGCAGCCGGTCACCTACAACCAGTGGTGATGCAAAAATCTATTATGTCTGGATCCAGCAGTTATATATGTTTTTTCCCTTTCTTCACAGTTGAACGGTGAGTGTCTACTCCCTGGGCAGAAGGTGTCACTGGGCCAGCTCTGTCATGAGGCAGGGTGAGGCAGCTGCCTCAGGCAGCAAGATGGAGGCTGGGAGTTGAGGCAAGTTGCTGGACGACATGGCCCTGTGCCATGTCTTAGGGTCTATTCATGTCTCTTTGGCTGTCCCACTGCCCTCTGAACATTGACCTATCACCAGTGCTCAAGGAATATCCAACTGCCAATGCCGTCTTCTTCTCTACGTGAGATGGAGTTGGGTACCATCTTGGGTTTTTTTCTTTGAACTGCCCTTCATCCAACTAGCTGCTGTTTTGTTCCTCTCCACCAACCTACCTTAGCTGTTTTTATTTCTCCTGGATGAAGATATGGGATAGTTACTTTGGTGGGTTCTGTGTCAGTGGGCTGGGGTTTTAGTCCAAACTACAAAGGAATCATCTCACGTCAAGTCCTATCTCACATACAGAAGATGCCTTCTTGTTTCAGAGACATTGAAATGAACTCCCCACATCCATCAGAGGCTACACTGTGGCCACAGATCCATAGATGCCACAGTGATATGGTAATAGCCACCAGGTTCCCTCATTGCCATAGGAGATGCCACTGAAATTTGGTGGCAATCATGCAGGGCTGTAAGCATGGCAGAGGAAGAACAAAATGAAGACATTTCCAACTTATTGTGACACTAAGGCAAATTTATTATGGGGTTTTCCAGGGAAGATTTCATACAGTCATAGAATCATAGAGTTGGAAGAGATCCCAAGGGCCATCTAGTCAAAATCCATTCTGCCATGCAGGAATACCCCATCAAAGCACTCCTGACAGATGGCTGTCCAGCCTCCGCTCAAAAACTTCCTAAGAAAGAGACTCCACCACATTCCCAGGTGCACATTCCACTGTCAGACTGCTCTTACCTTCAGGAAGTTCTTCCTAATGTTTATGCGGAATCTCTTCCTGATGTTTAAAGCTTTGCTCCATGTCCTAGTCTCTGAGGCATCAGAAAACAGGCTTGCTCCATCTTCCATATGAGATCCCTTCATATATTTATGGCTGTCATGTCACCTCTTAACCTTCTCTTCTCCAAGTTAAACATACCCAGCTCCCTAAGCTGCTCCTCATGGGGCTTCATGGTTTCCAGGCCATCAACTATTTTGGCTGCCCTCCTCTGGACCCATTCCAGCTTGTCAATATCCATCTTGAACTGTGATGCCCAGGACCGGACACAGTATTCCAGGTGGGATCAGATTTATTCAGAGGGGGGGTTGCCATTGCCTTCCTCTGAGGCTGAGTATGACTTGCCCAAGGTGGGTTTCCATGGTTGAGCAGGGATTTGAACCCGGGTCTCCAGAGCCATAGTCAAATGCTAGACCACACTGCTCTCCTCCACTCAGTTTTGTGCACAGTTACCTCCCAAGCAAAGGCAGAATGCGGCCAACAATAATAAGATAAATCTGCCTTCTCTTACCCAAAGAATTGAAAACAGCAGATCTGATCTAGGTAGGTTATAAAAAGAAAGCCTTCAACACAAGCCCAGTCCCAGCGGGTGGTTACACAGAGGTAGTCATGCTAAGGCCCAGAGGCCAATGCAAAGCTTGTAATCTTCTGGTTCGGATCGCCTGGCTCCCATCACTAGGCCATCCCTTTCAGGGTGGAAGCTGGGTGCCCGCGGGGTTGAGAGGCAGGGAGCTTTCTGTAGCTCCAGGCGGCATGCCTTTTTTTTTTGCCTCGGGGAAGATGAGATTCACTTTCACTCCCTGAAGTTGGCAGCAAAGTTGCAAATACATTGGGATCGTGACTTCCAGACACCCAGAGGCAGGCACTGCATTGTTTGGCTTTCTATTGTTGCTGCTTATCTCGCTGTGTCATATGGCTGAAAATTGGAGTCTTGCCACCCAGGATAACTAGCAGGAGGCAAGGAAAGCTTGTACCACCGTTGTCTTCTTCTTCCGTGGTTCTTCTTCTTTTCCCCCCTCTGTGAGTGAATAAAACAGTTCATCCTGAAAAGACTCTGCCTCTCCCCCTTTTCTTCTCCCGTTTCCCCTGGTGAGTGGAGGGTGAAAGGTAGAATCCATTATCCAATGTTTAACTGGGGAGGGGGGGAGGCTAACTACCTATGCAAAAATAAGGCTGTCTGAAATTCAAGACCTTGGAGAGCAGTTCTCCATTAAGCAGTGTGGCCTATAACCATGTAATAGGGCAGACAGTAATAAAGAATGCTGGGAGCTGCAATCCAATTATATCTGGAGGGCCACTTAGGCTAGCAACCTGATTGTTCAGTTGGTTAAGTTAACCTTATACTATTTTTCATTCCTGCAGAGTTGCTATCCCTTTCCTCCATCTTGAACTGACCAAAGCCCCCTTCCCAGACTTGTCATAAAATTACCAAAGTCCCTCATGGACATCCAGAGGACCCTGGTGGTCTTCTGTGGGTCACTTCACATTGGGCTACAGGGACATAGCTGGATGCTTCTGCAGTCCCCCATGAGCTCTCCTCCAGGCATGAAAGGGCTTGGATGAAAGGCTTCAGTGGCAATAGAGTAGATCCAAGAGATGAGAATGAATGGTTCTGATACTGAGCTATGCTGAACCATGATGGATTGCATCCATAGTTCCCATCACTGATCTAGGAGTACAAAGGTGCCCACCATAATGTCTACCCAGCATTCCACAAACAACTGTGATCCAAGACACATTTGTGCTGTCTGTTACGCATAATTTTGCAGTTACCATTTTTTTTAAAAAAAATGTTCCTCGGTGTAATATATTAGATCTCCTAATCTGAGTTGCACATGTAATGCAACTCTCAAGATAACGAGTGAGATATTCTTACACATCATGTAATCAGTTGGACAATGGTGGGATTCAGAAAATACTTGCACTCCTCTTTCTCCCCCGTCTTTCTGGTAGTGCCCTCTTTTTCTCCTCTCCTCTGACTTTTCATTCTCTCTCTGCCTCTTCCTCCTTGTCCTCCATGGAAGGAAGTTGGGATACAAACATGAATCATGACAAAGAACTCTGTAATGCAAAGTTTGGCATTTTATCTGCTGGCAATGACTAGTTTGAACTTTGTAAATAGCACATCATGGGGCCATGGTGTTCTTTTCTTGAAGGCAAAGAATGAACACCTTCACAACTTTCAGAATGGCCCAGGAAAGGGCCTTGACAATGAATGTGCTTGGGATCCTGTGATATCTTTGCTCTGGACAGGACAGAACAGCTTTTGATATTGTACTGCCCAGTATTTCCTTTCCACTATGCCCTGAGTCCAGCATAGCTCCATAGAACCCCCAAGTGCATATTCTTAGAATTGCACAGTTGAGTTGCCTTCTCCCATGTGATCTTCCATAGGAAGTCCACTCTTTCTTCATTCTTACCATCTGTTCTGTCGTGAGCGGTAGCGATCAGTGAATTTGATATCACTGGAACGGTCAATCCATCCCACATTTTGGCCTGAGGAGCTATCCAAGGTGCTGAACTTATCTTGGGCATAAAGTTCAGCACCTTGGATGGCTCCTATAAAGTCTATACTAAAACATGGAAGAGATTCACCGTCCCACCGACCTCAAAGCCATCAGCTGTCATCTAAGTTCCTTTTTCAGGCTACAGTTCCCAGAATTCCCCATAGCATAGTCAGACGTCAGGATTCTAGCAACCGTGGACCAAAAATAAGCTTTCCAAACTCAGCTTCTCCCTCCCACCTACACCAGGCTCAGTCATGTTTCTCAGCATCATGTAAAACAGAAGATCTAAAAGGAGAAGTCTTGATCTTATTCTTCTCCCTGCTTTCTTGAGGGATTTTCACCCTGCTTTCCACCAGTGCTGAGAGAGGCTGGGATCTCCTCAGGCAGGAATTTGTTGAAAGAGGACAAGGGTTAATATTTCAGAGGTTGGAGGTTGTGCAGGACAAGAGCTGTTCCTCCGGCCAGAGGGGGAGAATAATGGCATGTGACATGATTCAGAAGAGCAAGGAAAAAGGAATGAAAACAGAGGAAATAAGAGGAGGGAGAAATTAAGGATTATTAGGTGCTGTTGTCGGCTTGGGTCCTGCTGAAGGTCTCAACCCACAGTGGACACCTTGGGTCATTTAATGTCCTCACGTGTTGATTCACCATTCAGTGGGACTAACCAACAGGATTCTGGCCTTTACCTCTGAGGTTTCTTCCAAACATTCATTTCTTGGCATTATATCAGTAGTTCTTAACTAGCAGTAGCTTCAGATTTCTTCAGCATCCCAACCATGTGTACCTCTGGTAGGACACAGCAGTGGTCTACTTGGGATACAAGGCTTTCCTAGCAATTTTGAATGACTAATGGCACCATGATTTTTTGTTTAGGAAGAATAATACTCCCATGTTTATGACTTTAATTTGAATGATAAATGAGATAACAGCAGGTCAGAAAGCACATAGATGCATTTCTCAGCAAAAATGGGCCTTTTTTCTCTATCATGGTGGGCTTCACCTTTTTAAACAATGATTGCTGTACTTGAAGCGCAGACTGCTAAATCTGTCTGATTGCTTTTATGTGCACCCCTCATCCACCCCTTTGGCTTCTTCTTCCTTCTTCCCATCTGGGGACATAAAATAGTAATTAACGCGCATAATTAAAAAAATGAAATAAAATTCTTAATGTCTCTTGTTTGACCTTCAATATTAAGTGTCCTTCTGCTGAAGTTCCAGAGAACAAGAGATGGCTTCCTCCAAGTTTGCAATTCATTCATTTATTTATTTTTTAAGTACAAATGAGAAGAACAAAGGTGGATGAGTCTAAAAGGCAAGTATATTGCACTCATAGGAAGTCTCTTACTTGTTTTATGGTGCCGCATGGAGAACGTTTTAAGTACAGGAGGTATTCCTCTAGTACAGAGGCAGCATGGTGTGGAATGTTGTTGGACTGCAACTCCCAGAAGCCCTAGGCAGGATAGCTGATGGTGAGGAATGCTGAGAGTTATAGTCCAGCAACATCTGGAGAACAAAATGATTCTTATCCCCGCACTAGTGAAACTTCTTGAGACCATTTTTTTTTTTAATGATTTAGGGAGCTGGATATGTTTTGCTTGGATAAATTAGAAATTACCCTCTAAATTATATTCCAATTTCTCCAAAATGCATCTTTTTTTGAAAAAAAAATCTGGGTTATAAACCTAGAACAATTGCTTATTTTTTGCTCATTTAGCTAATCTTCCATGCCCCCCAAAAAGAGAGTTATCATTCTTGGTTACACTTTAGTGTCATTTTCCAGCCTTTATGATAGCATGATCCATGCCAAATGGAATGCTGTTACTAAATCCTAATCTTGATTATTTTATTTTGAAGGCATTGAAGTTTCATTTTTTTCCCCTTAACGCTGAGACTGTGAAAAGCTGACAAACAGACTTCAGCAGTTAAAAACCAACTGAAGTCTCCAGAGGGAAGTTACAGCACTTACTTTACAGACAACGAAAGATTCCTTTTCTTCCTCTGGATGTAGCTTTTTTTAAGCATTGGAAAACTTAGGTGGGTATTCTGCTTGGGTCTTACATCTTTGTAAATGGCCTTCTGGGTGCACAAAATTGAATGGAGTCCCTTTGCAACACCCATATTTACCCAGGGGCTGCAGTAGACATTACAGCAAATGGCCATCTGTTTTGCAGCGGTGGGGGGATGGGACGGCCACGCATTGGCCCAATCTGCTTTGGGCCCCAATGTGTTTGTTGAGCATCAGACATTAGTGAAGTGTATCAGAAGTGCCTGAACATCCTTGCAAGCTGCTGCTGTTACTGTTGCTGTGTTCCTTCAGGTTGTCTTGAAGCAAGGTCCTATGGAGGGTGGAGCAAGCCAGTTTTCTGCTGCTCCAGAGACTAGGACATGGAGCAATGGCTTCGATCTTCAGAAAAAGAGATTCTACCTGAACATCAGAATGGATTTCTTGATGGTAGGAGCTGTTCAACGGTGGAATACACTGCCTTGGAGTGTGGAGTCTCCTTCTTTGAAGGTTTTTAAACACAGGTTGGGATGGGCATCTGTTGGGAATGCTTTGATGGTGTCTTCCGGCATGGCAGAAAGGGATTGGCCTTGATGGCCCTTGTGGTTTCTTCCAACTCTTGGGGAAGACTGCATTCCAGATAGTAGACTCAGTCAAGGAAGATGCATCCCTGAATCTTCAAGACCTGAGCAGAGCGGTTGAGGTTAGGGTGACTTGGTTCCATTGGTTGCACAGCCATGGGCTGCATTCATAGGGCTGCTATAAGTTGAACTCGACTTGATGACCGTTAACAAGAACAAAATATACAGTAGCATATTCGTGCTGCATCCCATAGCTGTGCAATCAATGGGACAAAGTCATGGCTTTGAGTTGACTTGTTGGGCAACGGTTGGCTAGATCCCATCCCATAAAATCAAATATGAACGAGAGAGCTGGGAGTGTCCTTGTGGAACAATTGGCCGCATAAGGGACCCCATAGCCACAATGTCTGAGAAGGTGCCACTGCTCGCACAATGATTTTTTTATTGTAGCCTTGTGTTCCGACAGGATCCCAGCTGAAGAATCCAAGCAAGATACTTAATGGGTACATATTTGATTTTTCCCTCTTCCCATTTTGCCTCGGAGGAAGAACATCATAAATTGGAGCAGAAGAAAATGATACCCTCGAGGTATTATTGGTCTGAATCTACAACGTCTGCCATAAAGATACCAGTAAGAACGTATTGTGTAGCAATGTGGGTTTCACGAGGCGATAGAATCAGTAGGCGGACCTGAGGGAAATCACTCAATGTGTGCTCACTTTACAGCTTGCACAAAATAAATTGCACTCCCCCTCGAAGAAATTGATCTGAGTAAACTTTCCAAAAAAAAAAACACCTTCCTTTTTTATCCAGTCTCTCCATGGGGCACAGTTTCTATTTATGCTGATAACATTCCTCTTAGATCACTCGCCTTAATTGCAGGTCTCTCTGGGAAGCTAACTTTAGAATGATTGTTTTTTAAAAGTTACTTTTAATGGTGTTTGTAGTGCAGGAATGAGAATAGGAGACCTTTTATGGTAGGAGACCTTTTATAGATTCCTCCTTTACGCCACATGGTCATGTTTTTGCATGATCTTCCATTTAATTGCACAATCTTCCATTTAATTGCATGATCCTCCATTTAATTGCACGATCTTCCATTTAATTGCTGCTATGGTCCATCCAAACATCTCAAAACGACCCCAAACAGCAATGTTTTTTTAAAAAAATCGCATTTTGTTCGGTTCTGATTTTGCAAAAATGGGAAAGTGGAGTTGGAGGGGGAAGTTAAAATGATAAGGAACAGAACCCAGACTCTTTGGGGCTTCCCACTCCATGACAAGTCTTTCACCAGCATAAGATCAACTATTATTATCTTCTATTTCTGATGTTCAGGCTGTGAGGGACGCTGATTATATAGTCTGAAGTACACCATCAAGGCACAAAAGGTAAGTTACCAGCAGACTGGGGGAGGCTCCAGGGTTTGTGGATATATCACGAGGAAGTGAATGTATGGGAACTCAGAAAAAGTAGAGTGCGTGTCAGAATCTTACTGCTGTTGTTGCCATGGCATTATCAGTGTTCACTTGCACATGGTAATCTATGGTGGAGGAGTTACAAGAGAAAAAACTGTGACAGAATACACATATGGGGCTCTGTGCATTCATTTTGAAATCAATAATTTCCCCCCTTCCATTTTCCCCATATGTGAATGACAAAATTAGAAGGATGATTTTGTGGAATATCTTTGGTGCATTTGTGTGGTTATGTATAATGTGTGTATGGTGTATGGTGTATGGTGGAGGGAGGGAGGGAGGGAAGGAAGGAAGGATGGATGGACTTGTGTAACATGAATCTGCACATGTGAAATTATATGCAACTTGCATTGCGCAGTCCTTGTGCTGAATTGCAAGGTTGCACAAATTAACCATGTGGAAATGGAGGCAGTGCTAAATATGTATCCACATCCATGCATAATGGCCCTGCATTCACAGCTCTGCAACCTTGAACTGATTACTGATGTTCGACATCCAAGAACAATGTCCAGCTCCTTCTGTAGAACCATGGATCTTTGAGTAAGATCTGAACATAATCCTGGCTATGTAACTGATGTGTACCCAAGTTACTCATTGAAGCAACTCCAGCTCTTCGGTGCAGGTATTTCCTACCAAGGTGGGACCCTGAAACTTCCACTCTTCTCATTCATAATCATAACACTGTGCATTGAACAAATTAACACACTATGCTCTGTGCATGCAGAAAGTGCAACAATTGCACATTTGGTTGCACAATATCACAATTCTCCAGAGAGGTTGTGTTGTGGAACTAAGACACAACTCCATAAAATTACATTCCATCTCTTTGGTGTTGGGTATAATATTCCATGTGGAATTTACCAAATTAATTCTTTTGGCAGCATCTCTGTGTGGGTGCTTGGTGGGATGACATACTCCAAACCGACCTTGAGCCGTTAGGGATAAAGTTCATGCTACCCAGTAAAACAGTCACAGAGCCTTTAGAGAGGTTAATTACTTTTTGGCACACATCTTGCATGATGTTCCAACTTTCTCTTCCCACTCCCCTCAACTTATCTGATGTCGGAAGAGTACATTAAGTTTTCACGTGCATTACATAAGCAGCTTATTATACACTTCTGGGTATAATAATGAAGTTATCATGCAGTAAAACCCCGTGTGCTCAAATGTATTTATTCTGTGGTGACAGATTTAGGTCAGGGCCACCAATGGAAGAGGCAGATTGAAGGATGTGGCACAAAATGCAAAGGAAATTGAGTTGCATCTCACATAAGAACATCTGGGAACTTTGCAAAGGGGTCAGCCGGATAGCCTGGCTCACTGACTTTTTTTTCCAAGTGTGGTGGTACTTTCTGTTAGTTTGGATAGTCCAGGGGATCAGACTGCTTAATCCCAGCTAGAACAGCTACTGATTGTTGAATGGTGAAAAAACACACAAGTAAATTTGAATGAATCTGAATCTACTCTAGTAGGGTTTACCAATAGAATTTTGGCCATAATATTTCCAGCTGGAAGGTGAAGGAGATCAGTGGGACGTGCATAAAAGTGTCTGCTTTCCAACATGTTGTAGTTGATCAACTTTCCAAAAAGTAGTGGCTGGTGGCCTTGATGTCATTGGGGCAGTGAATCCATTCTGACTTCAGGTGATAAAGGTTATCCCCAAAATAGGTTCAGCAACTTGAAGAGCTCCTTTCTGTCTTAAACCTAGAATGGTTCACTGCTCCATTCATTTGGAAGCCTGGGTTCTTGATCTGCCGAAGGGCAGATATAAGGAGAGAATTGAATGTTGTTGGCTGGAATCCATGATCACAGTTACAAATGCATAACCTAGAATTAGACATTCATAAATGTTATGTGTTCACATTCCCTGTGCATTTAATAGTGTATGGAATATGTAAAAATCCCCCAACCCTGACATATCAGCCAGCTGCCTCTACAATTCATAGAATCATAGAGCTGGAAGAGCCTTCAGGGCCATCCAGTCCAACACCATTCAGCCGTGTTAGGAACACACAATCACAACACTCCTGACAGATGACCATCCAGCTTCTGTTTAACAATCTCCAAAGAAAGACTCCACCACACCCCAAGGCAGTGTATTTCACTGTCAAACGGCTCTTACTGCATGTTCTCCTGTTGATTAGAATATGGCAGGTTGAGTTTTCTAGCCCTCCCATGAGTGATTTCTGGTGTGAGAAGGAATTGTGACATGAATCCTGCTTCTGACTGTTGCTGCATTCCATCTCTATAATGCAGGATCTTGATCTCTTGCAAATGACCAAACAATAAGATCTGCTCCAATGTCTGCTTACCTCTTGAATTGGATTGTTTTTAATCCAAAAATACAAGGGAGGGAAGGAAGGAGGGAGAAAGGCAAGGAAGGAAGAAAGGAGAAACATTAAAAAAAAAAATATTAGGCACAGAGAATTGTAATTACTGCTGGAAGCTTCAGTTGGAGTGTATATCTCTTGCCCTAGGATACTCTTGAAAGAACTCTTTCTTCAAATTAAAATCAAGGCAAGCTCAGCTAAAGAGTGTTTTGATGCCTCTGGAGAACCAAAGAGCTGGAAACTCGAGAGAATGATTTTGGAGAAAATGCTCATCGTACTTCTGTTTGGTCAGGCCTTGCCTCAGGACACATCTTGACACGGCTGCTCTCCCCACTACCGCCACCTCCTTAACCTCAATTCTGTCCGGGCCTCCTGGGAGGTTCTGGGCTGCTGCTCAGCGGTTAAGCATAGAATCACAGAGCTGGAAGAGACCACAAGGGCCATTGAGTCCAACCCAGTTCTGCCATGCAGGAATGCACCATCAAAGCATTCTCGACAGATGGCCATCTAGCCTTGGTTTAAAAACTTCCAAAATGATTTGTTTTTGGCAAAGATGACATTCAAGAAGAAACCAGTTAGAAAGGGGCTGTGGTTGCCACAGACCCCTCGCCCTTCCAGAGGGTAGAGAAAAGCCAAGAGGCCAAGGCTCGTTCCAAGGATTTCAAGCAACATCCAATTAATGGATGTTGTTTCCACGGCAACCTCAGGCTTTGCTCTCAGGCCTTTCCTCCAAGCAGGCCTTCCATAGCTTCCATGGCATTAGCATCAACATATTATTAATAAGACTAGCTGACTCAATACGCCTGCTCCCACACTGGGCCGGCAAGAGAGTAATTGAATTTAAAAAATGTTGAGCAGAAGATCGGGGTGTGGTGGGGGTGGGCTGAGAAGATTTAAGCAGCCTCCCAGCATGTTCTGTTCCTCTCTCAGCTTCATAGGGGAGTCGCGGTCCCCAGACACGTCCTCCAAACGCCTGAAGCAGGAGAGAAACCGGATCTTGCAGGCTGTTCTTCTGTGGAGAATTTATTTTTCTCTTATTTTATCCCTTTGGGGCTATTTATGGTAATGCCCTGTTAAATGGGAAAAGGCAGTACCAGAGAGATGTGGAGAGCTGGGGAGGGCAAGATGAGGTCTTGCTCTGGATGCTGTTGGAGGACTCCTAGGGCCAAAGCTTCTTGCTGAGGGCTCTCCAAAGCAGGAGTGGGGAATACGTGGTCCCCTCATGCTCTTGGACTACAGTTCCCATCAAACACAGCCAGCACAGCCCATGGTGAGAGGTGACTGGGGTTGCATTTCAATGTTCCCCAGAGGGCTGCATACACATCACTGCTCCAGGCTGAGTCAATAGATGCTAAGGATGAGAATTCCCCAGTGAAAAAAAGAAGGTTCCTTAAAGTTGAGAAACCCCTTGGGAAAGAATAATAAACCAATAATAATCTTGTGCAATTGTTTTTCCATAGTCAAACATCCCAAAGTGTGATGGAGGAATGATTTTCCATAGAAAAATATAGGTTTGGGGTTTTTTTTGCATAAAACTTGTCTTCTGCACATAACCCCCCCAACACATTGTTTTTTGCACAACACCCTTTTTTTTTTCCTGCACATTTTTTCCCCAGGGAAAAAATATACACGCTTTTTAAAGCAGATCCATTCTTCAGCCACATTTTGGGATGTTTGAATACAGCCAGGAAATTACAGAGGAATCTTCATTTTCTCCTGCAGTGGGGAGAAAAAAATGCCAGAATTATTTATCCCCATGTGCAAGGTAAGGATTTATGCCCCTGATGGAAACTGCTATAACCCAAGCCCTTAAAGCAAATCAGCCTTATCAATGGTTCCCACTCTGGGGTCACCCAATGTTGCTGAGATCCCTGACCATTGGCCCTGCTGGCTGGGGCCTCGGGCAACTGAAGTCCACAACACCTGAGAAGCCAAATTTGAGTGAGGGGTTACTGAGCTACATGTTCAAGTTGTAATTCTCCAGACTTTTCTTTAGGGATGTAAAGTCTCATATGCAAGGAAAAGTGTGGATTGTATACTGCTTCCTGCAGAAGAGTACCAAGATCTCTTGAAGGACAGCATTTTCCCAATATTCACCCTTTGAGAAGTCTTCTGGGGAATTATTACATGCACATGAATTTACTTAGCTGAAACTACAGGGTGTTTGTGTTTGTTTTCTTCAGGATTTAGCCTGCTTCTTCTTGTTGTTGTTGTTGTGTGCCCTCAACTTTCCAACTTATGGTGACCCTAAGGTGAACCTATCACAGGGTTTTCTGGGGCTGAGAGTGTGTGATGCACCCAAGGTCACCCAGTGGTTTCTGTGGCCAAGCAGGCTGAGTATCCAGGGTCATAGATCAACACTCAAACCACTATACCATGCCGGCTCCATTAGTTACCATGCCCTAAATTAGACTTTGTAACTGCTTTGTGTTGTCATCTAAAATTGTGATATTATTGCCATAACCGCAAAGGACCCTGAAGTCCACCTAAAAAACCAATCAGCCATCTGGAGTGAGGGAGGTCCATTCTGCTGTTGAGCAGTATGCTACCAGATGGTATGATCAGCCCTCTCCAGGGTCCACTTGGTGAACTTGAGTGGAGCAGTGTACCCCTGTGAGGACCTCTCATAATTCTTCACCACAATGCCCTTTTTCGAACCATTTCTCAGAAGGAGCTTGGCTGTCTTGGCAACAGCAACAATTGAAACTGGACCCCCATGATGGCCACATTATTAAATGCCACTGGGAAGGAATTCTTCTTTCTTCAAAAAGTATGTGCGTATGGAAAAGTCCAGCATTCATGGGCCTGATTGTTACTCATTCTACCCAACTAGAGTAGACTGCTTGAAAAAAAAATGGTTGGAAGGTAAGTTCAACATGGAGATAAATTTCAACAAATCAGTAGGCCTACTGCTGTCAGGAAAAACAACAGGATGTAGGCCACAGGTGGGCAAAATGCAGTCTGTGGGCCACATGTGGATGCAAGGACCCCCAAAGTGTGCTTCTTGAAGTCCTCCAGAATCCTCCCAAGACCTCAGACCTCCTTAAAGTTGAGCTGGCTTTTTCTCCCTCATAGCAGCCGAAAGTGTCCTACGCCCCCAAAAAACCTGAAAATGTGGCAGTTCATTTTCCCCAACTTCTTAGACACCAGAGATGAAAATGGTCCCTGACCTTTCTGCAGTTGATTTAGGCCATGGTAACATGGTAGAGATGAGTGGAATCTGGATTGGGCCTAGGATATCATTTCTTCTCATGTCAATTTTCCATGGGAAATTGCCATCCTGCCTGTTCTTTTGTCCACCAGGACCCACCCCTCCTGTATGAGATTAAAACTAGTGAATGCACCAGGTTGAAACTGAGGTGGTCCTTCCAGAAATCAAGGAAGGTACATACGAGCCTGCCTCTTTGCACATTTAACAAATTACAGTGGGCACATAAAGACAAGGATCCTCCACCACAGCTCCTGCACATGGCTGCTTGATACCTGGGAATAAGGCACCTTGAAGAGTTGCTTCTGAGAAAACATCAGTAGAACACTATGTTAGGTTTCCATCCTGGGCACCAGCCCACAGCATGAAATTTACAGAGCACACACGTACAGTTGGTGGCGGCTGGTGGTTGACTTGTCAAGGGCACCGTGACTCTGCTGCAGGTTTGAGTCCCAGTTTTAAAGCTGCTATTCAAGTTGCCGAACTCTACGCCCCCAATAAGTTCAGCACCTTGGATGGTTCCACCATGGATGAGACTAAAATCATGGATGAGCTTTCCAAGGTGCGGAAGTCATTTTCAGATAGTGTTCAGCACATTGGATAACTCCCTCATGGTTCCATCACCATCCCCACTATACAGGACTGGATTTTACAAATGAACCTACATCCATCAGTTTCAAGTTGTAGAAAGACTTCTTAAGGAAACAGTGTTCAACATCCAACTGTTGCAAGCTGGGGCAAACCCATATTCCGAGCCAGATAATTACCGGCCCCTTCCTTTCAAATGACCAAGTTCATCCCAGGGTGAGGGAAATGATTCAGAATAAATCTGCTATGACGCTTCACAAAAGAAATATCTTTTATCTTTGGCCATTAGCTCCCCCTAGGAGAAATGGCAACTCTTTGTACCTGTACACAGAATTCTTTCTCTTCTCTCTCTCCATTCCTTCCTCTCTCTTTTTGGCACCTGCATAGCTGAAATCTTTACAATTAAATACAGGAAATTTCAAAACAACTATTTCTGCATCTTTCTGAAATGCCCCCACCCACCCATCTTGGCTATTTCTGGATCCTACCCAAAGGAGTCGCATGTTACAACCCTTTGGGCGAATAAAAGAACATGCCCAGCAGTTTGACATGGCTCATTGAACAGTTTTCTTTCCATTTTTCCAACAAACACTTTCCTCTTCCTCCCATCGCTTTTTGTACATTAATTACATTTTACATTTTTTTTCATATTTGTTTTAAATCTCTTTTCTTTCATCTTCATTTTTTTTAAAATGTTGGTTTGTGGTTTTGTATGTGTGTGTGTTGTGTTGTTTTGTTTTTTTACAGCAAAAAGGTGAGTCCAGTAGAACATAAAGTACATAAAAGTCTAGGTTAGCAGAGTTTGGCTGTCATTTGGTCAGACTGTTTGAGGATTTCGGTGTTGTAGAGATCCAGTGCGTGGTTCACTCGGATAATCTCGCTGTTGGTCAGTTTCAGGCGGTGCTTCAGCATACAGGAGAACAGATCCAGCTGGGGTTTTCCTGGCGCTACTGGAGGTGCCAGTCTATTGATTCGGTCCCTTATATCCAACAGCAGTAGCATGACGGAGGATGAGGAGTAGAACTGGCCTCCTTGTGTGTAGGACTGGTTGACTTGCTGCACGGCACTGCGCAACAGGTCGGCGTTGAAACGCAAGCTGTATCCAAACACCTGGATGTCAGAGATCTTGATGTAGAAGAGGCGCTTGTTGGGGTCGGACAGATCTACAGGTCCTTGGCCGGTCTCGTTGCGCGTCAAGGAGGAGATCCGACTCCGGCTGCGTAGGTAGATGTGGACAGTCTCAAAAAAGGTTTTCCACCGGTTTCCCAGCAGAAGTGTCCAGTTATAGCACTGACTGTTCTGCAGGCGAATTTTCTCCCAGCGGGGGTAGCCAAACTCCCCAAAGGGCATGTTCCAACCTTCGGAGTGGCTCCCGCTGAAAGGGTTGACATAGACATAGAAGAGGGGATCCAGGCTGGTGTTGCGCGCTTGGCAGATGCGCATGGAGATGCCGATCACCATATGGATGAAGTCCATCCGGTTCTTGTTGCTCTTCAAGGTGAGGGACATGCGCTTACGCCACCTGGGGTCAAAGAAGGTGTCCAGGCGGATCTCGTTGCTGATGAAAGTGGTGTGCACATACAAGCGAGAGTCCATCTTCTGCAGCAGGTACTTCAGCTCCAAGTCCTGGAAGTCCAAGTCGGTCTCAAAGCTGATGAACTGCTCGCTCCGCTCAGAGTCCACGTTCTGGGGCTCGCAGCGGCCCCGGGAGAGACGGTAGCCCTTGTTGCATGAGCCGCAGAGGGAGATGTTGGCCAGGCTGCACATGGCGCAGCTGTTGTTGCCTCCAATGATGCAAGGGATAGGACGCTGGCACAAACTGGTGCTTCCATGGCAGACACAGCTCCGTTGGCTTTCCAAGAAGGTGCCCCAGAACCCGTTCTCATTACAATAGAGGAGAGACTGGACCCTGGACAGCCACTGCTGTATTGTTCTGAAAACAAGAAAACAAGGATCATCAGGTCAACAGTCTAAAAGGCTAGACTCTAGAACAGGGTTGAGAATCATGAGGCCCCCTGAGATGTGGTTGGGCTGCTACCCCCAACATTCCTTTCCACTAGCTAGGGTTGCTGGAACTTGTAGTCCAACACCATCTGCAGGGCTGCATGATATCCACCTCTGCTTTGGGATATTAGTCTGAACCTAGAGTGGGATCCCAAGCCTCTTTTTAATAGCTACAAAATCCCCATTTCTGTCCCCTCCAAAGTGTGAATAGCCTCTTCTGGAAGCCTTCAGAAGTGGCAATTCACTTTTTCAATAGGCAGTGCCCCTGCCCTATTTAATATAAGCCCCATTTTTCCCCAAATCATGGCCACAACTGCCCATCCCTGGAATGGAGAGGTGGGAGATTTTGCTACCACTCCACCCTGACTAGCCTGGAAAATAACAGAGCAATTCACCCCACCCCATCACTAGCCAACAGCCCTATTTATGGCTGGATCAATCTGGAGAGCTCTTGAATGATTTTGCTTGGCTTGACTTCCGGTTTCCACTTTCTGAACCCTTTGAAACACCCCTTTTCCTGAATGTGCTGCTGTTGTTGGGTTCTAACCAAAGAATCATGCTCTCTGGGCCATCCACAGCATTCAGATGCTCTTCATGCTATTTCTGAATGTGGTGCTGTTTTGACTGAATGTGCTACTGAAGGCTGAATGTGGAACACTTTTTCCAGATGTGGGGCTGTTGTTGCAAGCCTAACAACACAACCACCTTATACAACATTCCAGATATTCCACAGTGTTCCTTGCCTCCCCTAGAACTCTTTCTCTTGCTTCCCTTTCCTCTGCCTGAATTATGAAATCCTCCCTTGTTCCCCAAAGGCAGAGAGTGCTCTGAGTTTTGCAGCGATGGCATTTGCTAATGAGAAATTAGGATGCCATCCCTGTAGATGGGAGGGAGTGATTACAGGCAGAGAGGCTCCCGGAGTCAGATTAGTGAAATTTGCAGCACCCGTCTGCCTTGACCTCTGAATAATCATTAGGTTGTGCGCTGGATCAAAGGCAGAATTAAAAATGACACAATAGCATGGACGAACAAGGTGGAAAAAACTGAGATAAAAAGAAAGAGAAGGAGAGGGAGGGAAAGAAGCAGAGATGGGAAGGAGGAGGGATTGGGGAAGAAAGAACAGAGTGGGGTGTGTGTGTGTGTGTGTGTGTGTGTGTGTGTGTGTGTGTGTGTAGACAGATAGCCAGAGAGACAATGGCCAATATGTTCATTTCATAGTTCTGCAAGTGGAGTTACAGTGCATAAATACTCATCTGTGTCTCAGGTCACCCTTGGATTCACAAGGATGGTGGAAACAGCCCCAGGGTAATGATAGGACATTAGCCAAGCACAATAGTGGATATGTATTCAGTTGCATAACGCTGGTATGCAGCAAAAGGCTGGTGTAGCACAGCCACTGTTTAACTATGGGAGGGTAGATTTACATGGTGTAGGATCTTGGCCAATATATCTAGGAGCACAGGTGGAAAAAAGCACTGGGAATAGGAACAGTGACCCAAGTCCTACTGCTTAGTCTCAACAACATTAGACCCGTCGAATGAGTTGTTCGACAGCAAGTCATCATCTCAGTCAATCCCATTGCTTCAACTGGTCCCTTCTAGTTCAGATTATCCATAGGTTTCAGATGTAAATGTCATGAAAAGCTCCCTGCTCTTTGTTTCATTCCCTATCATACAAACCAGCCGTGGTGTGGAAGATTTGACCCTCCAGATGTTTTGGACTTCCAACTCTCAGAATTCCCAAGTCAACACTGTCAGCTGTAAGAGAATGTAACAGCTGCAGCCCCACACATCTAAGAGGCCCTGTGTTTCACACCCCCTGGAAAACAGCCTCTCTCATCATGGCACGCTTCTGAGATTGAACACATCTGGGTAGTGTCAGGTTCAGGAAAGAGTGGTCTAAATGTAATACCTGCTGGAGCAGCACAGTATGGGGTTTGGCAACCCAAAGATGAGACCCTGCTTCTGAGCTACATCCAAGTGGCTGCCCAGTGTTCAGAAAGAATGGGACAACTAAGAGGTCTTCTCACTCCTGATCTTTGTCCCCCAGTTTTCTCTGAAGCCTTTAAACTTTGACTTAGAAACATAGAATGGTGGAGCTGGAAGAGACCCCATGGGCCATCTAGAGGCCACCTATTTAGGAGTTGGATGCTCATCTGTCATGAATCTTATGTCCCTCTTCTTTAAGGTCAGATCCAGAAAAATGTCTACCAGCTTCCTCGACAGCAAAGCTATTGCTGCCCCTTATAATTCACAGTTGAGTTAGACCCTCAGTCCATCATTTGGAGCTGACACTTTAGTGCAGTGTGTTTATTCCCCCAAGATGCACCGACAACTAACTGAGCACTTTTCTGCCTTTCGTCGTGTACAGAAATGGTACACCTTCAATGACATGGGGAGGAGAGGTACACATCACAGGAAATATGGGGCAATTCCCACAGTTCTTCCACTTGCCCCCATAATGTCCAACACTGCTCAGAAGGAGTTCAAGAAAGATTTAGAAAAAAACAAAGGAAGAAAAAAACACAATAAATCAGTTGAAAAAAGGGAAGAAAACAAATCAGCAGTTACGTGCTTGCAATAGTTTTGGAAGTGCGAAAGGGCTATTAGCACATGTCTTGCTCATTCTGAAGCTGTGAGTGTCTCTCACGCCCCTTCTCCCTCTCCTGCAAATAAAAAGGAAGCCAGACAGAACCTGGGAGGGGGTGCAGAAGAAGGAAGGGGGAATAAAACGACACTGAAATCTATAAATACTGTTTAGCAGAACAAGCCCAGCAACAAAGCTATATCAACAATGGCTAAGACTGCAGATTCCACCGCCCCTGCTCTGCCAAGAACAGTTTACTAGTGCACATTTTGCTGAAGGCAATGGGAGTATTTCACAGGCTTTCTCTCTCTCTCTCCATCTCTCTTGTGGTATATCGGGGGGAGCTAATCTGACAGAATAGAATGCTTCTTCTCTGAGAAAGAATCCCCAAAGTCTGGGGGAGAAGGAATGGGAGAGAGTAGACCCTTTCAGCATGGTGAAATGGTTTGAGTGTTGGGACTGTGACTCTAGAGACCAGAGTCTTGGGCAAGTCACACTCTCTCAGCCTCCAAGGAATGCAAAGGCAACCCGCCCCAACCAAATCTTGCTGCTTCATTGGCAGATGACTATTTTGCATTTGGCACCCCTTTACCCAAGCAAAGTGCAAGAGGATGGCTTATAGGTTGGCCTGTGGGCAAGCATAATTTTGTTATCTCCTCCACCAGGAACAGACATTGGAAATGAACATCCAAAACTTTGCAACTTGGAGCTCAACACTCTGCTAGCAACTGACTAAGGTCTCATTCCTTGGGCAAGATGGCTACATTAGGGTTGCATAGTGTGAATGTTCACATGTGGAGTTAAGTATTCATTGCACTACACAACAGTTCTGTTCAATGGCAATGAAGCACAACTGAATGAGCAAATGAATGCACAAGCCAACGTACATCTGCATGTATAACAGTACCACAAGCATAACGCTGCCTCAAGCTTGAATTGAATGAGGACATTATGAATCGGACAAAAATGCCCAACCACTTTCATAGGGAGACTCATAAGACACCTACAGCTCGCCACCCTATAGATCTTCCTTCAGGACGTAGTAGGAGCAACGTTCTCAATGCAGTAGTCGAAAGAGAAGTAAAGGAAAGCGCTGGACAGCCTTAGTATGTAAGTCCCAGGGATGTTAAGTCCTAGCTGAATGCAGCAACTATTTTGATCCTAGTTGTTTGGAAAATCGGATCTGACTTGACTCATGCTGCCGTTTGCCGTTTTCTCATCTATTTTCATTAGCCGCCCTCACATTTTTGGCAGAAACAATCACCCTACCACTGCCATCCTGTAAATCGCTCTGCCAGCTCAAAGGTCTTAAATCTATCACTCTCCGAAGCTTAGTAGCCCACCCCGAGGCAAACAATATATCACCACCCAGGAAGAAGAAGAAGAGGAGGAGGAGGAGGAGGAAGAGGAAGAGGGAGAAGGAGAAAGAGAAGAAGGATGGAATGGATTTGGTATTGGATCTCACTGCTTTTTGAGTGACCTCTCCTTCTACTTGTGCCTAAGTTCATGTGCCTGCTTGTTTTGAAAGCAAAATCTAGAGGAGCATGAGCAAGAACAATCAAAGAAGGAAGAAAGTGCTCTCTCATTCTCTCTCTCTCTCTCATTCTCTCTCTGTATGTATATATATGGATTCCCACCTTTCTGAGCTCCTAGCACTGGCTGACCACAACTTTCTGCATTCAGCTCGATTCAGCTCCATTTCCAGAAGGGCAGCCGAGTGTCAGTGCGCTCCTTCAGGCTATAATTGAATACCAAACGTACTATTTCTATTAGACCTTTTGTGAATGGGACAGAGAATCTCCTGCTGCTAATATAACCACTCCATCTTTTCAAAGCCAGTAGCACATATTAAGTGCTGCTGTCTTGGTTGGGGCTTTCACACAGTCAAAATTGCCCCAGTATAGGGTCATTCTGGGTCTAATTTCTTGCAAGGGATAGTCGGTAAACTCATGTCGGACATGTGGCAGATACTGGAGCAGGAAATGAAGTTCGCTCTGGATTCCTGCAGGAGAAAGCCATCATGACATTCACTATTTAGCTGCTGTCTGTTAGTATTCCACCCTTATCTTAGGCCTATTGTATCTGGGATGAAAACCACAAACCTATTGCTCAGTCCCAGCTAAAGCACATAAATGTTGACTTATTAAGGCATTGAGTAGTGGGTCTGCTCTACCTGGGACTAACCAACAAAGTTCAGACCATGGATTGTTCTGCTCCTTTTGTCCTGAATGTTGAGGAGTCAGAAAATTCCTCTGTCTAGGAAACATGGTTACACTGAAGCAGATCATCAAGCATCTAATGTTACTCGGAAGAAGACCATCTAGCATCCAGTGTTATACTGAAGCAGACCATCTAGCATCTAGCACACCTCTTCTAGTAGCCAGCAAGTTATTTTGGACTATACCTCCATGTAGGTCAACCAACACACCCAATGGAAGGACAACCCAAAACATGTGAAGGACAGTAGCTTTGCCTAGCCGTTGGCCGGTCTTTCACAGTCTTGTACTTCTGGACATTACATAGATGCTGTACCACCAACCCTCCACTCCACTTTCCAGTTTGTCTCCACTAGGCTTCCTTTAACAATGGTCTTATTTGGCTGTCATTGGCTGAGCTGCTGTGATGTCACAGAAAGGCTCCGTATAGAACAAGTCCTGGTCCTTGTCTCGATCTTCTTTAACAACAGTTATGGCTGGATCTTAGAAAGGAGGCATTTTCTCTCGCTCAAAAAAGCCAGATCTCTAGCTAAGAAGGGTTTTCTAGGCCAAAGTAGAATCACTTTCTTTTCTCTCTCTCTCTCTCTCTCATTCTCTCCCCAGCTGATGCCCTCCCTCCGCCCAATTTGCTAGAAATACAGAATGACAAACACGAGGGAAAAATGCTAATATGCCTGGTGGTGTTGACTTAAACAGTTCAGGCACATCACTCATTTAAAAACTCGGCTGCCATCATGCATTTTGTCCCATCTCACCCAGATTTGATAGCATTCACTGGAGACTGTCTTTCTGCCTCACTGGCTTCCCTCCCTCCCCTCCACTTCCTTTCCCCAAATAGAAGTGAAATGCTAAAGACATATTTATCTAAAAGCTTTGGAGTACGCTTGACTGGAGAGATGCTAGGTGCCTCTTCCAAAAGCTCTTATTTCTAAGCTGATGAATCAAAAACAATGCATGTATGATTTCTGCTTCCGTCCAATTGTCTCTTCCCAGCATAGCCCCCCTGCCCTCACAAGACCCAGATTTATTTACAGCAAGAGGGGGAAAAGTGTAGATCCCCAGACGGTGTTGGACTACAACTCTCATCTGCCTTAGCTCCTCTGCTGGGAATTGCAATCCAACAACATCTGAAGGCTTATGTTTTGATCTCACCCAGTTTAGAGCAACTTCAACCCAAGGGATAGAATCTTTGAGAGCAGACTCATTAGATCAGCTGTCAACACATAGGTAAATCCCAATGACTGAGTGGGTCTACCCGAGCAAGAGAGGAGAAAAGACTCATACTATAGTAGGAGGCTTTTGCACCTCTCTACAATCCCTGCAAAGCTAGAGGTCTACTTGTGGTGACACCAGAGTTGGAGCAGGCAGACTATTTGCTGTTTCAGGCATCCACAGGGGTCTTGGAATATATCCCTTCTGAATAAGAGAGGACCACTGTACTGTTACCAGGAAGATCTCCTCCCAACACAGATGCTGTGAAGATAATAGCTAAACTAGGAAGGAAGGAAGGAAGGAAGGAAGGAAGGAAGGAAGGAAGGAAGGAAGGAACTTAGGGAGCTTCTGTGGACTGCAACAGTCTACCTTCGAATAAGCATTATTGAATATAAATGGCTCTTCGCACAACCTACCCCAACACCTCCAAATCAGCTGAAAATAAAGTCAGAAGTGATGTAGTGTAACTTTCCCATTGTTTCAGCCATGCTAGTGAGGCCCCTGGGTTCCTGCAGGTATCAAAAATACCCTCCACTACCTTCCCACCCGAAACTATATCCACAAATCAGTTCTATCACTTCTAGGCTTGGATCCTATTATTAGATCTAGCATTAGCATTAAATCCATTGTACCAGTGGGAGCTACATAAACATTAAACCATGGATTAGATAAGACTATTCCAGTTGGGACTAACAGTAGGATTCCAGATCTGTGTCTCCACTGGGAGTAAGTCTTTTGCAAAGATAATGGGTCTCAGTTGTCCATTCCAGACCAACCATCTCCATACAAAAACTCATAATTTAGAATAATAAATTATTTCTGATTCTTCCCCCCATGGCTACGTTCAGCAATGCTCAGAAGTGACAGAGAAGCCAGAGGGAATGTGACAGATGATGTTGCCATCATTCCTCATCAAGGAGTTTTGGTGCTTTGAAGCTCTGTTACACCACGGCTTGTGCTAGCTGATGTTTGGAGCAGATAAAATGGTAAAGAAAATAGCTTTCTACAATGGTAGCTGATGGCTTCTATATCTCAGCAAGGCAGTGAGTTCTCTTTGATCTGTTCTAGACTCCAACTATGTTCAGCACCATGGAGAACCACCTAGGATGAAACAGAGTGGTCTCAGCATTACACTGACATGGAAGTCACTAGCCTCCACTAGCTTATGGATTATCTTCATCATTACCATCACCACCATCACTGCAGTTCTCTACACAGATGCACACGGCAACAACTAAATGAGGATGCTGGTACCTTTCTCGAGGCAGCTGGTGGTTAGGATTGTGCCGACAGCGGATGCTGAGGCCAAAAAGTTTGCGGGCAGTGCGTTGGATCTTTTGGCGCTGGATCTCCATGGAACTCTGTAGGAGTTTGTACCGGTTCTGAAGGTCCCAATCGTTTCCCCAGTGCTGGTGAATGCTCCCAATGGTCAGGAAATGGTTGCTAGGTAGCCTCTTCATGAAAGATTTAAATTCATCTGGGAAAACAGAAATATACACGCATATCAAGTGGAGATTATTTCATGGGGAGAGGAGGGCAATATGTACTCTTTCCTTTCTAGTGCTTGTTTAATTTTGTTAGTGACAGGCCCTACTGTTAGGCAGGTTGGGGAAATTACCTCAAATAGCAGATGTTGAGAAGGCAAAAATGATAGCCTCCTGGGCCATTCTTTCTAAGCCCCTTGGCCACTCTCTTCTGTTGGAGGACAAAGCTGTGCGTGCCACACGGCTCATTCTGCACTTCATCATTACTTTATTAATATCGAAGTAAGATTCAACTGCCAGTCCACTTGGCTTCTGTATTTGTCATAGGAGTTGAGGACATCCTGTCCTTTGCTTCAGGCAAAATATATTTTGGGTCAACCCCAACCATAGCTTCACAACAGAACATCTACTTTACATGTAGAACTGGGTAGTCACCCATGACCCTCCAGCTGTCTTTAGAGAGAAATTCCCATAATCCTTCCATATTGGCATACATTGGCTCAGGGAGTCCTAGGCAGAAAAACTTCTGGAGGGCCCACAACTGCTGTGAAAGCTCCAAGGTTTAGTCTTAGACATGTTCAGTTAAACAGGTCAGTTTACAATGGATGGGACCTCTATCTGAGACCTGCTGGTAATCCAAGTAGACTGGACGTAGGCATCATGCAGCTCTCTGGAGACTGTTGGACTACATCTCCCAGAATTCCTCAGAACTAGCTACGCTGGCTAAATCTTCTGGGACTTGCAGTCCAACAACATCTGGAGGGTTGCATGATATCCATCTTTTGGGGTAGAACATACTGGGATTGTTAGATAAAAATCTGTCCCTCCTTCTCCCACCATTACCTGAGTTTTCTAGATCTTTGTAAGCCTCCGTCCAAGATTTCGCCATGTTGGCCAACGTGTACTCCATAATCTGAATGTCGGTGATGGGACAATTACATTGCGGGAATTCTTCCGCACACTGGCAACCACATTGGCTGTCACGGCAAACATATTCTCCCTCTCCATTGCACATGATGTAACTCAAGGCTGACTGCACAAATTTCTCTTGTAAGTACTGAGGGAAGATGACCTGGAGACCTAATGACAAGAAAGGGCGAGAAGGAGACAATGGAAATAAAGAGTACAAGGGAGACCTGCAGTGGCTGGTGTGTTCCGTGTCAACAGAGTGGTGAATCCATTCTGGCATTTAGTCTGAACTTTAAAGGAGATATCAGAAGTGATTAATTACTGCCAACCAACCCATGAAATAATGAGTCCACACACAGGAGACTGGGTTGAAATATGATCCGCTTTAGTTAAGCTATTCCTATTTAGGATTATCCCCTGAGATGTGCAAAAGGGGAGAGCAATCCAGTGCGGAAGGTCTTAGCCAAGTGGTCTTCTCCAGACCTCATCCCCAGCTTCCCCTGGGTGACCACCTGAGGCCCAAAGTGGAACCCTACTTGTTGGGTTGCTCTCTGGCCAGCCTTGTCTCAGCAGCAAATTGACTCTGGGTCTCAGTTTGAACCTGAACCTATCCAAAATGCTGGATATAATTTGGGGATAGTCTTCCTAAACTTGAATATCTCCTTCAAAGTTTGGGATAAAATCCCAAATGGATTCACTGGCCCATTGATATGGAAGCCACCGTTGTCAATGATTGGCCCTCGTTCACCTGCGGTTGCTTTTAGAGGGAATGACGCACAAGTTCAATCTCTCCCCCTTGATTTTATTAGTGCTATTTTTAATTGCATGGCTTCATTAGCAACTTGGTGAATGGAAGCAGGGCATGAAAATCTTGCTGTGAGATTTTTTTTTTCTGGAAAGCAAAAGCAAGAAACTGAAGGCATGAGGAACCAAGTGTTGTGTGGCACAGATGCTGCAGTGGTGTCAACCTACTAGTTAATCTAAGGATACGGCTTGAGGGTACCAGGTCTAGTTGAGAACAGAGATGTCTGATGTGTTCAGCCCAAAGGAATCAAGTAAGGAACCAAGAGCCATACCTGTATATATACATATATGCATCTTGCCCTTCGGTGAAAAGATCCTCTGTGTCCCTCTCCCTGCTCTTCTGTTACAGCATCAGCATCATCACCATCATCATCACCCACCTTTTTCCTCTGTTTGGGTCTCAAGATAGCCCATCAAATGCAAAGAATGACCAGGGAGACACTGGGTTCAGAAGCTTCATGGGGTACCTCATTGGCATGTGACTTTCTTTCTCAGCTTAGCCAACTTTGCAGGATAGTTCTGATGATAAAACAGAACGGTGAGGGTGCCACACACACAATGGGAAAGGCTGGGATCAAAACACGCCAAGAAGAGAATCTTGTTCTCCACCGCTGTGAGGAAAACATGGGCTGCCAAGGGGATTTCACAGCAGGCCGTGAGATCTGAATGAATGCAAAAGGGAACACGGCTGCCCTGGTTTTGTCAGTTTCGCTTGCATCACGGGTTGAGAAGCAGTGGAGAAGGTGGGGTGTTCAAGGTCAACAAGAGGAGACTCAGTCTTTCTTTTCCAGTGGGTGAGCAGACGCCAGAGACTCACAAACGCACAGCGATCTGCATTTTTTCCTTTTCCAATCCCTTGCTTTTCTACCCAAGTCTGCGGATTTGCATCAGAGAGCCCCAGGCCCACGGAGTATTCACAGCTGTTTCATTGTACCTGATAAGTTCTGCCTGTCAGATTCAGTTTCCAGTGCGCACGAGGATGGCTATAGCAAGGAGCAAAGGAACGGAGCTCCTCACCGAGAACCCCTAACCCACTTTTGTCTGGCCGCGCTGTCGAGATTGGGGATTTCAGATTGGCAGACAAAGGAGCCCAAAGCTCCAGCGGTTCTGTTGAAAAACGGCCTAACAAAAGCGGGCAGGTCAATTGCCCATCTGTTTGTACTGCCGTGGTTCTGGACTGCGCTTATCTAATGGTGACAGCTCGCTGGAGTGGAAGGGAAAAAGGGAAAGAAGAATCCACAGGGGCCAAAGCAGGAAGACAGAAGCGGACAGCTGTGGTATCATCCAGATACTGTCACTGGATGGCATATGTCAGGGAGGTGGGGTATTAAACATAATATCAAGGCTAGCCGAAGATATTTTGCTCCTTGAAGTCTAAAACATGTTGTACCTACCCAGTGTATTTTAGCTCAACTGGCAATTGAATCTCACTTTCATCATCAGCTGTGATAGAAAGTGTCTTCCATCACACCTGAAACAACAGTTTGGCTTTCTGGAGGTGGGATATCAAGTCAGGCCTTATGATCTATATAATTTGGTCCTCCAAAATCCTGTTGACCTGCTCTCGCTGCCATCCCATCGTCCTCCAGCTGAGGCAGTTATTTTATGGCAGGGCAATCCCTGGGTCCCTTTAGAACAGTGGTTCTCAACCTGTGGGTCCCCAGATGTTTGTGAACTTCAGCTCCCAGAAGCCCTGAGCATTGACCATAGTGGCTGGGGCTTCTGGGAGCTGAAGTCCACAAACATCTGGGGACCCACAAGTTGAGAACCACTGCTTTAGAAAAACAGAATCATAGAGTTGGAAGGGATCTCAAGGGTGCTTTAGTCCATCCTCCCACCATGCAGGGATGCACAACTAAGCCACTCCCAAAAGATGGCCCTCCATTCTTTGTTTAAAGACCTCCAAAGGAGAGTCCACCATTTTCCAAGACAGCCCATTCCATGGTTGAACAGATGTCACCATGAGGAAGTTCTTCCTAATGTTGAGGCAGAGCCTTTTTTCTTTCCCTTGTAATTTGTATCTATTGTGGTGTCCTAGAGGTGAATAAAGACCTCTGCCCCCAGAGCTGAGCCAGAATGACCTCTCTCTCTTTCCTCTTTCTGAGAACAGTAGTTCAAAATCAGTAACATTTCCAAGTAAATCAGCCCAAAGTGTTACTACTTTGTACTACCCCTTTGTCTGACAACTCTCAAAATACAATGGCCATGTTGGCTAACATATTCTGGGAGTTATAGTCCCAAAAAGAATGCTTCTAAAGTTTGTCTAGATCTCTACACTGTTGTTAGGTGCCCTCCAGTCATTTCTGACTTACAGTGACCCTATGGCAAACCTATCATGGGGTTTTCTGGGCTGAGCAGGGAATCAAACTCTGGTCTCTAGGGTTGCAGTCCATTGCTCAAACCACATTGGCTCTCAGGTTTATACGTTTCAGTATCTATTTGTCCATGAGTATAGACTGGAGTTCAATGCTGTAGGATACAGTGGTCTGCAGCTTAGAAACTGCAGCATTCTTGTTCACAGGTGAGGGGAAACTGCAGCCTTTGCTTGCCTGTCCCAATGCTGACAACATTAATAGTGGTTTGAGTCTTCTTCTTCTTTTTTTTTAAATGCAGACAGATAGGCACAAAACAGACCGTTCTCTTCTGGACCTCCAGTCCAGCTTAGAACTCTCTGCCCGTTGGCTGTGCATCACCCAGTTTTTCCTGACCTAGTTCTCAAGTGAGAGGGGAGGAGTGGGAGCTGTCAGGAAGAACAGCTACAGCACTGCAGTCAAAGCAAATATTGGGGGACAGAGAAGGAAGGAAGGAGGAAGCGTGGCTGCGGAAGCGGAACTGTGATGGTTTTCTTTCGAGGAAAATAAACTTGTAGCCTCAAGCCCTGGATTGGGACAAGCCATGGCCTGAAATCTTGAGTTTCCCCTGTCAACTGAAAAAGACCTTACTGTGGGCGATAGCTCATAGATCATTGATCAAGCACATTCAGAAGGCTGCAGGCTCAGTCTCAAATTAAAGCAAGGGTGGGCAAAATACTTGTGGCCCCCATGGCCTCTCAAAGTCAACAAAAAAACAACCACCTCTAAATGACTTCTCCACCAGTGCCCTCCTGGAGGAATGGAGGCATTTTCCCCTCCAAGCTGTTTTAGGCCCAGGGGAGGCCTTTTTCAAAAACAGAACGTGATTTGGAAATGACTTCGGCATCACTTCCTCTGGTTAAAATGCCCCAAAAGTTCCAAATACATGGCAAAATTGGAAGCCACTGGATTAATGTAATCAGCTGTGAAGTATGCATGATTGTCTACATTTGTTTGGAGGGGGGCCTCCAGGTTTTTCACAAGGACCAACATGGACAAAGTCCCTCACCCTCAACAGTTGCCCGCCCTTGAGTTAAAACAATGGAAACGTGTTGCCCTGCAGTTGAACAGTGTTCTCCAACCTGAATTCAAGGATCTCAGAGAGACTAGCCATTGCAAGGTGATGCTGCCAATTCTGGCCTGGACGGACCAAATACTCTGACTTGGCATCAAGCAGCCTGTTATAGGCAGAAGTCACAAAAGTTGCTCATCTAAGGAAAAAGAGTGGCTTTCTTAAATAAGCCCTGATCTTTAAAGCTGTGTCTCATCCTTCCTTCCCTCCACTGCAATCTAGAAGGCGGTTCTTAGAATAATTAGCTCAGATCTTTGCCTTTCCTCTCCAGCTGCTTTGCAAGGCCTCATTAAGAATTGTTCACAGGGCTGCAGGTAATGGATCATGACTTTGTCTCCTCCAATCTGATCAGCCACATGCAAACTGCTGTCAGGAATTGGCAATCCGCTCTGGCCCAGAGGCCAGTTTGGAGAAAAGAGCAACATTCTTCAAACACTGGTTTCACCAGCTTTGGCTCAGCTCAGCTGGCAAGAGTCTGGAAGGATGGAGCCGGAATAAGGAAACTGGCAACAGCGGTGGCAACATCAAAACCAGAATGGCATTCCATCCATCCATCTAAGACTCGTCTGTTCTCTTCTCAGTGGTGGCAGCCTTCCAAGAGCTTGGGAAGTGGTCCTTTTCACCAAAGGTACCTGAGACAGCACTTCAGCCTGGTATTGAGCTTGGGGTCTTCTGCATGCCCACTAGTGCACCATGGTGGTAGATACAGGAAGATTCACCTGGATAATGGAACAGTAACTCTGGGTAGATTGCCTAGCTTCAGGCAGGCTTTGGAACGAAGAGAGAAGAAGTTGATGGAGGGAATCTTCTGCTCTGAGATCCTTTGGGAGGATTTACTGAGGTGGGATCCAATCCTGGCAAGGCAACTGAAGTCCAAGATCCTTCATTAGGTCTAGGTAGCACAAATCTCCTCATGGACTGTGCTAGATGACCCTTGTGTTGAATGGTATCATTGCAGAACTGAATGCGCACTGAAATGCGCAACCCAAAGGCATATGTCCATGAACACTGGCATGTATTTGTGCATCCTGCCCCACAATGCTACCGCATACACAATTCCATTTATGCTGAACTGCATATGGACATCTGACAAAAATGTCACACCATTTTTGCAGAGGAATCTATCCATGCCTAAGACACCGAACAGCTATGATAGGTTCCGTTGGGAAGATTGTTTCTCTTCCATTTGAGTTTATGAAAGTTCAGGGGAAAGAAATCCTATTCATATCATCCCACATATAGACACATACAAACACACACACAATACTGCCTCCCCTTATATTAAGTCCACAGCAATGACTTGAAAATCATACGGAAATGATAAAGATATCCAAAAGTGGAGACAGGTAAGAAGCTACAAGGGAGAAATAGAAAATGAAACAATAGAGATGACTTTGTTCTTTGTCGTTTGTCCTTTGGTAATGAAGCAGAGCCATCCTCTGCGTCTTACCTTGAAGGTGGAGTTTGCTTTCAGTGCTTTGCAGAAGGACGGAACTCACAGAGTCCAGATTGTCATAACTGTTACAACCCAATGGGCCTGTCCGTGTTTCGGTTACCTACAGGGGCAGGAAATGAAGAAAAGCCAAAATCATTCCCTTTGCCAGGGATATCTGGAGAGAACAAAGAAACAAGACATCTGTACCAGCTCATAGGAACAGGGTGGATTGGGCATGATCCAAAGAAGGTCATCCCAAAGCAATCTTGTATTCCAGGGTGGTAAGGCCCTATCTTTTGAGAAGCAGATGGTGCAACAGAGAAAATATAATATAAAGGTAAATAAATATATGTATAAAAATATAAATACAGAGGTAAATTTTAAAAATGTCAATCACTTCCAGTTTTGATATGTCCTCATTTTGGGCTGATTTCCATTGGCTAGCTCCACTTGGGAGAAATGGGGTGAAAATTACCCCCCAGTCTCAGTACACTTGTCCACCCCTATCTTACAGTCTCTGTACAAAGATGGCAGCGACGATCCACAGATTCTCAGATCACTTCAGCCCAGCCTGTTCAAGAGAGGCCTCTCTCCTCATACTATTTGATTAAGAACACTTTCTTAAGTGTACCGTCAAAGCCCTGACTCAAATCTACAATGGCAAAGTTCATCACAGCTCCTCAGACACCTCTGTGGGCCAGAAGAGGAAATGCCTGAGGACCACATTTGGCCCTTCTCTTGCCTACATATTTTGGCCTTTCTTTGGCCTACATACTTTGGAAACATCACAATGAAATTTGAGTTTAGAAAAGTCTGGGTGTATACCTGTGTATGCGCATTTATGTGTATGTCTATGGGCCTTATCACACTAGACTGTTATAGCACTATTATTCCATTTTAACTGCCAGGGCAATATCGCATGGAATCATGGGATTTGTGGTTTAGGAAGAGGCACATAGAATTCTTAGCCAGAGAATTCCAGTGCCTCACCAAACTAGAAATCCCAGAATTCCATAGGGTACAGCCAGGGCAGTTACAGTGGAAAAATAGCACTATAACAGTGTAGTGTTATAAGGTTCTATCTATCTATCTGTTTGTCCATCCATCCGTCCGTCCGTCCGTCCGTCCCTCCCTCCCTCCCTCCCTCCCTCCCTCCCTCCCTCCCTCTATCCATCTATGTCTGTTTATATATATTGCCAAGAATTCACATTTTCTTTGACTGGACATGCCGCTGTATCAGTGCCATCACCTGCTTCACTCTCCCACTCTCAAGCCCTTCTTCTCTAACACAGTCAAAGTATCCCCCCACCCCTTCCAGGCAAACACTAGAAGGTTTTGGATTATCAGGAAGCTCCCAGCCTCTTCAGTCTTCAATAGTACAAAGAAAGAAGGACCTGCCCTGTTGACATCCAGCGTGATGATGGAGGCCAAACCTTTTCGGAAATTGCTCCCTGTGACAGCTTCATCGGTCAATTGCAGAGGGAATATGAATCCCCCCCCCTTTCAGCCACACCAGAAGATTGCTTTTCAAGAAGAGAAACTGTCTTTCTCTCTCTTTTTGTCTGAAGGTTCATTCTTGTTTCCTTTGTCTGCCCTCCCCAGAAGCTCTCCTGTGCCTCGCTCTGCATCCCTGACCACTTCAAATCTCAAAGCCTTTTGTCCGGCGGTATTGTAGCCTCATGTTGCTCGTACACTGGAAGGCCGGTGAAAAGGCTTTCCAAATAAAGCTTCGCTCACAAAAGGCTGAATGGGAACAACCAATGTCATTCAACAAAGACCACTGCTCAGGGACAAGGATGATCGTCCCTACCTCTGTATCACTTCAGTTACTGCCATGGCTCTTGGGACCATTTGCCTCTCCACCCTCCATGGCACAGCACTGAATTGGGATTGGTAAGCAAATGTGAGAGAGCTGGCATGGTGCAGTGGTTTGAGCTTCGGACTACAACTCTAGAGACCAGAGTTCAATTTCCTGCTCAGCCATAAAAATCCACTGGGTAGCCCTGGCTGTGTCACACACTTTCAGCTCCAGAAAACCCCATGATAGGTTGGCCTTAGGATTGCCATGAAGGCATGACTTGAAGGCATACAACAACAATAAGCACGTGTGAGCTTCAACCTATCTCTACTCCAACATCTGTTTACATCAAAGGTGACAGTAAGAGCCATTACTTCCTGATGGTAAGAGTCATTCAACAGTGGGATGTGCTCCTTCGAAGTGTAGTGGAGTCTCCTTCTTCTTTGGAGGCTCTTAAATAGAGAGTGGATGGCCATTTGCTGGGGGTGCTTTCATAGTGTACTTCTACATGGCAGAAGCAGGTTGGACTCATTGACTGTTGTGATCCCTTCCAACTTTATTATTCTATGATTCTATGTAAACCTATCATGGGGGTTCTGGGGCTGAAAGTCTGTGACACCACCCAAGGTCACCCAGTGGATTTCCATGGCTGAGCAGGAAATCAAACTTTGGTCTCCAGGGTCATAGGGCGATGCTCAACCCACAACTCTACACTGTTCCAAGTTCTCATATGCTTTATTGAGAACAACTGATTTAATTTCTGTAAGTTGCCTTGATTCTAAGGACTGGGCAAAGGCAAGATACAAAATCATCATCATCACCACCACCACCACCACCACCACCCCATTCCAAGGCTACTTTCCTAAGATATAAGCAAATGCATGCAATCCATGGCATACCTTGATCGCTCCAGTAGAGATCTGGATCTCATGGAGACGTCTCATGGTTCCATCCCGGTCCACGAAATAGGAGGAGGCAAGCTGGTGAAGGGACTCAACGCTTTGGGTTGCATTGCCTGACTTTCGGTCAAGCCGACTTTTGTCCATGTACATGGTCAACGCTTCCTCTCCTACGATGGAAAAGAAAAGGTAGTAAAGAGGGAAAGAGGAGATGTCACCTTTTTGTCATAATTGCTCACACCCAAAGTGTGAAAAAACGACTAAGGACAGTGGGTAGGGAGAGAGGGTAGAAAACCTTGAGTGCCTGGGTGCAAATCTGCCCTTTTACATCATACCAGCCAATGGCATTTTAAACACAACAGAAGGATCTGTTAATCTGAAGATCAGGAGAAATTGAGACTGATGGCATAAATGCATAACATGCTGCAAAACCTGCTCAACAGTGTGGAATTTTGAATAGCTTCACTTGCATTTTAAAAGAAAAGCTTCCACTCCTGGCACACGCTTAACAATGCTGGTGCAATGTCCATAAAATAATCCACAGATTAGGGTAAAGAGCTTTATCTTGGTGCTCTCCTCCATTCCCCAGTTACCTTCCAACACAAATAGTTTGCTTACCAACTTCCACTTTCCTGCTCTTTGGTGGAAAATAAAATAAATCCATGTTCTACAACAGAGTAGGATAGAGAGTACAGGACATATCCTGTGAGCTTTCCATTCCGGCGTGTATTACTCAAATCAGCCTCCTCCATGAATCCTATAGTAGATCCAACCCTGACAAAGAAGCCCTGTGAGACCATGGCATGGCCTACTCATTTTCCCCTAGCCTACCATGAACAGTTTTAAAGACCAAGAAGAGGCTTCTTTCTTTTGTTAAAAACATACAAGAAACAGATCCACGCTGAAGAGGAGTAGGAACTGGAAGGAGGAGGAGATTCTCATTCCCACTGTGATGGACCTCCATCTTTGGAGGTCTTCAAACAAAGGTTGGGTGGCCATCTTTCAGGAGTACTTTGGTTGTGCATTTCTGTGGATGTATTTCTTGTAATCCCTTCCAACTCTATGATCCTACCTTTGTTGAATTCTATTGGTATTCCCAACTTGAAGAGATATATTAAATCAATTGTTGAATGGTGTGTCCACACTTCTGCAAATACCACTGATTCAACATGTCTATTCTATGTCAGAGTCCCAACAGAATTTTAGACCTCCATGTCCCTGTGTTATGGTTTAAGGTCAAAATGTGTCTATAAGTCCTCTCCACCACACAAACACACACAGCTCAAGGGATTTTGTTTTAATGACCTGGAAGAACAGAAAATTGAGGCACCAACAGTAAAAAATAAAGTTAACCAGGCTGTTGCAAAAACAGCAACAGATTTGGCAGGGACAAAGAACAGAAAATAGATAGGGACTTTGATTTCTAATCAAGGCACAAAACATCCCCAGGAGGAATTCAAAGAACATTAGAGGAGTTGTACACAAACGTCTCCTTGTTGGGACAAGGTCTCCAGAGAGATGAACAATATGCTCACATCAGACTTTCCAAGGACTCTGGCTTGTGGGGGGAAAAAATCTCGGTCTCAATATTTTGTTTCTCCAAATTCTGACTACATTCCATACTTTGTCCATACGTGATTGCCAAACCCTCTCTTCCCACATGAACATTGACCTGCATTTCCTATGCGCATTTTCCACAAGGAGCATGTCTATTCATGCTAATCCCCCAATGCCTATATTTATGTGGGCACATCCCCATTTACTAACATGCGTTTAGCCATATTTCTGAGTGGTAAGTCTCTCTACATATTTGCATTTTTTTAATTTGTTTGTTTAAAAAATGAACACATGCTTTATTGTAAACCTCATTTCTCCGAAAATATTCCACAAGTCTCACAACTGTGCAAAATCTCATGTGTTAACTTGCAATGAGCCTCAATGAGTACTTTTGGTGAGCATCTTGAAAGCAACAAAAATATATTCCATACGGAACTAATATTCCAAACACTGGCCATTTTTAGTATTTGACTTTCACAATGCATTATAATTTTTTGACTATGTATTTCACTTTTCTTCTATTGTGAAGCTCAAGGTGATATCCAGCGTGTTTCTTAGGTGGTCTTCCATTCAGACACTAACATAACACAGAGCCTTTCTGCACTACACTGTTATAGTGCTATTATTCCACTTTCAACATCCTGTGGAATTCTGGGGTTTGTAGTTTCATGAGGCCCAAGAGCTCTCTGGCTGAGAATTCTAAAAGCCCATCCCTCAACTGCAAAACCCCAGGATTCCATAGGACGCTGAAAGTGGAATAATAGCACCATAACAGTGTAGTGTGGAAAGGCCCACAGAGATGGCTGAGGAACATAACGGGTTGGGAGTGCAATAATATCTTAGGACTACAGGTTCCCAATTCCTTTCCAAAACTAGAGGACTTTAGCAGCAGTTACTGACGGAAATAATGTTCAAAATTATTTGAGCAAAATGGTTGAAAAACATCTTCTCGAGTGTCAAGAAACCTCAATGAGAAAAATGCTGGATTTTTCTTCTTCTCAGTCCAAAACTTATTCTGCACAAAATTCACACATGGTTGTTTTGTGCAGAAAAAAAAAAGAATTTTCTGTGCAGGAAACAGTTTTTTTTTTCTGTGCAGAAAATATTCAAGATGGTGCTCTCTAGACTAGTGCTGGTCTGTAAGCCACAGGCAGACCGTCCACAGAAAATTTGTAGGAGGAAAAAGAAGAAGAAAAGAAACAGTTGTAGCCAAAGGGACGCACAGTATCTGGAATACGAGGGTGGAAAAAAGATCGCCTATCACATAGGCTAAGAAGCACAGCTGCGAGGCACAACCTGTTGAGATTTATTTTGAATTTTTCATATATGGCATTCAATGGGTGCAGTCGAAAATGGATGAACAGAGCACTTGGAATGTGTAATTGTGAGGTGTGTGTTGGGCAACCATGACTGGTATGAGAATGTGATGAGCGTGGCCCCATCTTCACTTGCTAAAATGTTGGCGGATATAGATCTGGAAGAGGAAAAAGAGCAGCCTGTCACCGATGAAAAAGCCAGAATCAGCAATCAAGGAGGGTTAATAGATTTTTGCTGCATTATTAAGTCCTAATTTCTCATTTATTAAGTGCGCACAATGTTCAAAGCCATCTTCCCTTCAGGGTATTCCCTGCAAATTAGCTCTCAGCTCTGCCCATTCCATCCTTGAGCAGACACATTCCCAGAAATCATCCAGTGCTGGCTTCTTTTCCCCCGGGAAGCTCAAACAGGAGACGGGCAGGCCCCTGCCTTGGGTTCCTGTGAAGGGTTGGGATGAAGCTGGAAGGAATAGAAATGGAGCAAGAAGATGGACTTCCAGAACTATTACCAAAGGTGCTTCCCATTCCTGAGAGTCCTCCGAGGGGACCAACAGGAACTTCTAAACTGGGGTGGGGGGTAGGAATGTGGCCCCAAAGCTGTTTTGTGGCCCTTGACCCTTGCCAGTTCCTCAGACTGCCTATATTCTAATTAAAAACCATTGATTTCCCTGTGAAAGCTTTGGGAGTTGAAAGACATAACTATGTGAAATTTTCACAGATACCAGATCCTGTCTGATCTTGGAAGCTAAGCAGCGTCAGTGCCGATTAGTCAACACTGAAGGCACATACACACACATGAACTTGGAAGCTAAGCAGGGTCAGCCCTGGTTATTTCTTAGGAGGGAGACCACCAACAAATACCAGGTGTTCTAGGCTATATTTCGTTGGAAGAAGGTGGCAAAACCACCTCTAAGTATTCCTTGCCAAAGAACACCCTTTGATATTCATTGGGTCACCATAAGTCAACACTGAATGCACACACACATGCATGAACGTGGAAGCTAAGCAGGGTCAGCCCTGGTTACTGCTTAGGAGGGAGACCACCAACAAATACCAGGTGTTCTAGGCTATATTTCATTGGAAGAAGGTGGCAAAACCATCTCTGGGTATTCCTTGCCAAGGAAAACCCTTTGAAATTCACGGGGTCACCCTCAGTCAATAGGTAGTTTGAGGGTGCCCACAGAGACACACACGCACACCTGTTTCACCACGTGCAATGGTGAAGAAGCTTGTTATTTACCCAGATGGCCAATGGAGCAACATCTCATGGCACCCTGGGCCACAAGTTCTACAAACAACTGTGGGGAAATTTCAACTTCCCATCAGCTCAGGCGTATGTCTGCAAAAGTGCTCTTTTACATGCATTGATCACGCTCTGCTTCCGTCAGTCATGTACAATAATCAGCCTACAGACACCGCAATCCAACATCCCTTCAATGCAGTGTAAGCATCCACGTGCAAAGATACGCTACGCCAGCAATAGACAACCCCCCTGCAGAATAGTTCAACCTATATCAATGAGTGGGTGCGGTTGTGCAGTGTGCAATACACAACTGCAAAGCACAGTTTTTGAAAAGTTTATTGCGGAGTGGAGAAAAAAAAAGAAAAGTTAAAATTGCTATTCTTTTTCTTTCCTGTAGGAATAACATTTATGAAGGTTTGCATTCCCACCTGCAGCTTGAAGTGGTACAGACCTTGCAGAAGTGGCTAACTGGTCACATCACCCAGATGGTCACAAGATGGAAAGGAAACTTCAGTATAAGCAACCTCCGCATCTAGGAATTTAAGTGCTCACGGAGTGTCTCCTCCGAGACCTAAAATGGCATTGAGGTGCATGCAGATGGGCTGGAGCATCCATGCACATGCAGATAGGCAGGCACCAAGGCACCTACTAGGTTTTACAGCTCTTTGGGGATAATTTGGGGATTATTCTCATGAAACAGAGAAGCTATGGGCTGTCAAGGGATGATGGGTTGCATATTCTGGGTGGGTCGGGGTACAGCGAGCCCACAGTCTCCAAACGGGCAAATACTTCTGCTCATGAACAATGCATGCTCCCAGGAGGGCTGATTTGCATCATCTTCCTCTTTACTGCCGTCAAGACGAATCTTTCATTCCTCTCATACAGTTCCCCTGGTGGCTCCCCCTCCCCGCATTTTCTGCACCGGGGGCTGATGGAACACTTAATGCCGCTGTCCATCGCCAGCTCTCGTTACAGAGCCCGTGCATATTTTAAAGTGTTGTGTCGTAAAAACAGGAGTGTGAACAAGCCACGGTGAATAATTCACCGTCGACGCGCCTGGGCAAAATTAAAAATATATTTCACCACCAAACGTTCTGCCTTGTGCCAGATTTTGAAGGAAACAAGGAAGAAAGGATCTGGACAGCACGAGGTCAGTGAGGTGAGAAGATGTAAACCTGAATGGGGTCCTCACAGCACAGAAAATGGAACCCCACAGTGTGATCCTAAGTCGGTTTGCCCCATTAGTCAAGATCTTACAGTGGGGTTCCTTTTATGTAAATCACCACATATGGAGTTACACAATCCTTGTGAGGAATGGCCTGGTAGCAAGGAGTCCTTTTGGATATGAGACAACAAACACACCGGTGGGAGAAAGGTTGGACAATTTGATTAACTTAGCAGGCAAGATCTTTAGACATTAGAAAAGCTGGTCCTATATTCTAGATGTTATAAAGACAATTCCTATATACAATCATCCCTCCACATTTGCTAGGGTTAGGGGCACAGGACCCCCATGAAAGTGGAAAAACCATGAAGAACTCTAGGCCCTCCTAAACCATATTTAACACAGAAAAAAAGTATGATCACCATATTCAACCCACCGTGGATTCCTTTGAGGCATCAGGGTTCCTTCACAAGACAGAAATGGGGAACTGGTGGGGCTTACTGCCACCTCCACTGCTGCCCCTCACCATTTTTAAGAAGAACTTACAAGCCACGTTCGCAGTTTCTCAGTCTCAGGAGGCTTGCAGCCCCTATCAAAAACGGCCCAGGGAGGCAGCAGAGGTGACAGCAAATAATCCGTGAATAATCAAATCTGCAAAAGTGAAACCCACACATGTGGAGGGCTGACTGTATAAAGGAAGTAAAAGCCACAAAGCAAACTCACATCTCCATTGGGAGCCCTGGAGAGGCAATAATGGAGGTACATGGTCCATCATGCCTGGTCCTGGGGGTGGGAGGGGAAGATTGAAAAAAATATCATTTCTGTAAGACTGAAGCTATGCTTCTGACTGAGAATTCCTGACCGAACATCCCATGACATTTGTGTGTAAGCGCACAAAAACATATGGACTGTGGGGACTATTTTTAAGCTGAATGATGCACACAAAAGAGACCAGCAATTCAACTTCGAAACATCAAGAACCTGGAATGGTCTAGCTCCCTTTCACTTCACCTCTCCGAAGGTATTAATATTTGTGAACATCCCATGACTTCACAGTGGTTTAGGGCCAAGTATAGGCATAAAATCAGTGTCTTTTCCTTTAACGAAGCAAACCCCAAACATACAACAACTGAATAGATCCAAGTACTTCTGCAACACACAGCCAACAATTCACAAAGTTAAGAAACACAGACTGTAGGGTCTTTTCTAGTCTTTGATTTAAAGACACGCCAGGCTAGATGTCAGCAACCAAGCTGCGAAATCCGGCCCCAGAGCAATCAGACACTTTGCCATTTATAGCCATTTTTGAAAGTTTGCCCAGCAACACCATGCAACACAATGCAACAAATCATCAGAAGATACAGCATATATATTAGCCAATAACTAAAGAGAAGTCATTAAAGCATCATTGAAAATTGCTACACAAGCACTAAATGAGAACTAGCCACAAGGAATTTTTCCCTTATCTTCCAGATCATTGTTGTTGTTAGCAAGATATGCCATTGGTAGAATGTCCCACTTAGTCAATGGTAGGGCCAGTATGTTTAATCTGATTTTCCCTAGATTCCTAAGAGCTTAAGAACTCTGATGCTCCTAAAATATGATTTTGTAATTGAGGATACTTTTCCTTCTACATGGCCCTACATTTCTTTCTGAGCTTCTCCCCCAGGGCTACCAATAGGATTCACATGCCCTCCATCATTCCATGAATAAAACCCAGGAAATGTAGAGCCGAGAAGCATCTGAGATGACCAAAGATACTCATGAAGAAGATCAGAGAAGCCAGGAGAGGTTGCAGCAGCGTCCTTTTGCCTGAGGCTATTGGGAAGAGCGAGATGCTGGCCTCTCTCCTCCTTGCTGAGTTGAGTGCAAACTACTTTTTCTACTTCAAACCCAGGGCCTTTCCACACTACATAACTATTGCAGTATGTTTCCACTTTAACTACCATGGCTGCCTTCTATGGAATCCCACATTTGTAGTCTCCAGAGGTACTAGAGCTCTCTGGCTAAGACTGCTAAATATCCCTCCCTAAACTGCAAAACCCATGATTCCACAGAACAGAACCATGGCAGTTAAAGTGGAATCATAGTGCAATAGTTATGTAGTGCGGAAAGGCCCTCAGTTTTCAGCAATTTGAAATAAGCTGAGGACAAAGGGGGAAACTAGGAGAAGGGAGTACCTGGGACATTTTAAAAGCAAATGAAAGAGTGGGACAGGACAGGACTAATAGAGCCTGTCCTTTCATCGAAGCAATGGACATTTGCAAGATGGCAACCAAAAGGGACTTCCAAAGCTTCAGAGCTCATACAGTCCATGGTCCGTCTCCCCACTCTGCCGCCCCAGCCCCCAAGCTTTGCCAACAAAAGGCGCAGACCCGGCTGCCACCTACCTCCCAAGGTGGCAGAGATGAGTATGTGGGTGCCGTACTTTTTGATGATGGTATCTATGAACTGCTGCGTCGTGGGCCTCCTGCCCAGCAGGCGGATGCTCCTCTGGAACTCAGGCATCAGCGGGACGGGGTTACGGAGCAGATCTCTCCGCTCGATGGCTGTGTTCCTCACCTTCCAACGGGCAAACTCCCTAAGCGACAACACAGGAACACAACGCAGGTGAGGTTCCAGAGCCAGGCAGGAAAGGCAGAAGACCAGGGGAAGGGGTGAGGGTGGAAGGAAACAGAGGAGGAAAAATTGTGCAACGTCCCCACAGAGAGACACGGGCATATTTCCAGGGCTAGAGCTAACAGCTTCGGGACGGGAGGAAGGGGAGCAACAGAAAGGAAGGGGAAGAGGGGAAGGAAAGATATTATTTCAGTATACAGTGATTCATAGCAAAGCAACAGGCTTGATCTAGATTGGAAGGAAGCCATTCATAGCACAGCATGTAACTGAGGTACAGACAGGCGACATTAAATGTTTCCAAGTGTACATATTTGTGTGTAGTACACAACAGGCATGGGAAAAGTGCAGCCCACTTTTGAGGCCCGTGAACCTCACAACCTCCAGTCTTCCAAAGACACCAAATCCTCTCTAAAAATCAAACAAAATTTTAGCATGTTTCTCCAGTGTTAATAACCCTGACACAAATCCTGAACTGATAAGAGTCTTTACAGTTCAGGATTTATTCTACACAAAGCTTGCTTGTGGCTGTTTGGCACAGAAAACAACATTTTCCACACAGGAAAGAGAAATTTTTTGTGCAGAAAAATCCTGTGCAGACATACTATTCTCTGTGCAGAAAAGGCTGTTTTCTGCAGAGGAAATGCTTTTTTTTTTTCCCCTGCACAAAATAACGACGTGAAAAGTCTGCACAGAAGGAAGCCCAAACTGCAAATATTCATTGGAAACTCCACCAATCTTATAGAATTTTTCTTGAGGAGGGAAATATCACTCAAATTACTCCTTCGTCCTTCAAAAAGGAAGAATTACAGTACATTTGTGTCCTGAGACGAATAATTACAAATCACAAGGACATGACTACTGGCGATGGGAAGACTAGCAGAAGGAGATCCACAAACAGGGCACAAAAGTGATATCAATCCCAGCATCATTATCTTGTAACAGCGAGTCCCACAGATTCACGATGGATTTCATGAATTCCACACTTTCCTAGACCTTCTGAAGGAGAGGGGAAGACATCAACATATCTGTAAAAGAACTCTTTTTTGACAAAATTCCACTTAAATGGACTCCCCCACTAACGAAGCACCAGCTTGCTGTCTAATAGTTCCATTTAACCCTCCATTAGCAATATGAGAAGAAATTGAAAAGTCTGTAAATGGCATTTAACAGACAAATTAAAAGAACAAAAACACATCCCTCAACAGACTACAAACCAACCAACTAAGCTAAACTACAACACACCGCAACTGCAAAATATATAAGTATATATAAGGCTTCCTTGGCAAGCTTTGTTCACAGAAGGTCTGCCACCACGGCTGCCTTCTGAAGCTGAGAGAGTGTGACTTCGGCCTGGGTTTCCATAACTAAGCAGAGATCTGAAAGTTAGAGTTCTAGTGCAGCTTTCATACCATTACACCCATGGAGATGGAAGACAGAAAAGAGATTCAGTGATCCACAGATTGGTCCTATGAGCTATATTTTTTTTTTAAGAGTGACAATTCTTTTGATTTATTTTTTTAAAGAGGGAAGAAGGACAGTTGCATCTGGCACCCCATGGGACCATCCAGGAGCTGAAGGGGAAAGAAGGTCATCTGGATGTGGCAAAAGGCAATATCTGTTTTCGCCCCCAAGGCAACGCTTGACTAATGAGCCCACAAGAAAGGCTGCGCTGTTGCTCAAAAAAGTGAGATAAAATAAAATGGCGGGCATTGCCCGAGACTGTCAGAATGCTCATTAGCAGTGCACTGCCTCAAGGGGATGGAGACGTTGGGGGAAAAATGCTGAGGAGGAAAGATAAGGTTCAGAGAACGGGGACAAGGCTTTCTCCTGCCCGAGAAGGGTTGACCCAAGGGCAGGCGCATCTCTAGCCGGAGAGAAGGGTCCGGGCCGTCGGACCAGATTAAACCCTCCACCTTCGAACTGCCATGGGGGCCAGAGAGCAGCAGGAGAAAAGAACAAGTTCTGTGCACAAGCCTCAGGGCTTTCGCTTGATACCAAAGGAAGAGAGAAGAAAAATTAAACACAGCATAGAGTCCTGCTTGTGGTTTCTGCACACCTGGCCAGCATGGTTTGAGTGAGATCCTGGAGATCAGGACTCGATTCCCCACTCAGCCGTGGGAACCCACTGAGCGAGCGTGGGTGCATCACACACTCTCAACCCCCAGAAAACACCACGAGAGGTTTGCCAAAGGGTCACCATAAGTTGATATGACTTGAAGGCACACGACAACAAGGGGCTCATGAACAAAACCAATTTGAGAACCACCACGGTGTAGCGGTTTGGGAACTCAGCTAGTACTTTATTTCCGGGTTTTTCTGCATGACCTGACCAGTTGTCTTTTGCTTTTGGGCTGCATCCGCTAGGAGGAGGAGCAGCAGCCTGAGATTGCGACCACCATTTTGAGCTTGCCCTTGCTCCCTCTTCCTTGTTTATTATTCAGCTTTTCCGGTGTCCCCCGAGAGGAACCATCTGCTCTGTGCCACCCACAGCCTGATCCAGCAGCCGGTGGTTTTTTCCGCACATGCACACGTCAACGTTTTTCTATTCCTAGCATCTCTTCTTTGCTGCTGGGTCAGCCTCTGCTATTTGCATGATTTGCTGCATTTAACACTCCCGTGGCTGGGCCGCTTCGTTTCCGCCGGGGCCGACTCAGCACGGGACGGAGCCAGGCCTACAAACGGCTGCAGCGGAGCCTTTCCCTCTTCCAGCCTTCCTCACGGTCAGGTGTCCAGTTTGAGAACGGGCAGTCCTGTTTGAAAGGCCAACAAGAAGGCAATGCTTTCTTTGAAACCCCTGGTCTGGAGATGAGGATCATCTGGCCTCCAGAGGGGTTTTTGCACCTTTGAGACTCTGGGCCTTTCCGCACTACACTGTGCTATTATTCCACTTTCAACCTCCTGCAAAATTCTGGGGTTTGTAGTTTCCTGAGGCCAAAGAGCTCTCTGGCTGAGAATTCCAAATGCCCCTCCCTAAACTGCAAGCCCCGGGATTCCACAGGATAATGAAAGTAGAATAATAGCACTATAACAGTGTAGTGTGGAAAGGCCCCCTGCTACAGAGTCTCTGAGAGCTGCCATTCCAGAAACATCAACGTCCTTTCAAAGAAAGTGGACAACTTTGTTGGGGTTGGGGGTGGTGGATTTTCTGTCCTTCAGGACCTCTTGTGAGCTTCCAAAATTGCCAAAATCAGACAAACAAACAGGAAAATGGAAATGGCCAGAAGTCAAAAATATATTTTTGAAAAAAGGAAGGTTCGGTTAAAAATTTCAAGGAGCTCCCTAAAACCTACAAAACTGCTGCTCCAAGATATTTCCAGAAGAAGCTGTTCCTGTGTTTGTTTGGGAAGAAAAAAAATGGATGGAGTCTGGAAGGACTGAGGGCTATAAATGCCTCCCGGGAGGGGGCACCTTTGTCATAAGCACCCCGCTTTGGCCAGCCCTGCCTTAAAACAAGATGCATAGAATCACAGAACCATAGTTCAAAAAGACCACAATGATCATTGAGTCTAACCCTTGCCATGCAGGAACACGCACCCAAAGCATCCCCAACAAATGGCCACCCAGCCTCTGCTTAAAAACCTCCAAAGAAGGAGACTCCACCACACTCCAAGGCAGCAGATTCCACTGTCAAACCGCTCTTACTGTCAGGAAGTTCTTCCTGATGTTTAGGTAGAATCTCTTTTCCTGTAGTTTGAATTAATTGCTCCTTGTCCTAGTGTCCAGAGCAGCACAAAACAAGCTTGCTCCATCTTCAACATGGCATCCGTTCAAATATGATCCCCCTGGGCCATGTTTCATCCCTTTGGGACTGTCCCTGCCAAATCCACACAGTTGGAGCAGATGCAATTTGTTGCATGCTTCCACCACCCAATAGGTATTTCTATTTGTCTTCAGGAATCTCTCTCTCTTGCTCTCTCTCTCTCAGTGGAAATAAACAAGGCTCCCTTTCAGCAGCATTACTAAAGGGAGAAATACCCAAGGATGATAAATCAAGGGGGGGGGAAGTATGCTGAGCATCAGCAGAAGATCTGCAAGACTTTCAAAGTGTTCAGCAGAAACATTGGATTTATAGTACGTTGCGGGAGCCATCTTGGGAAGCCGTTTTTTAGAAGGAAAAAAGAAAAAAAACCTCCCTTCTGCAAATGTGTTCTAAATAATAAAACAAACAATAAACAAATATGTTGTGATCAAAGCACACCTGTCAGTTTTGATGCATTGATGGAGCTCGCTGTCTCTGATTATTTCAGGAACAATGTGGGGGAATTTTTGTTGCCAAAAATTACAGCATCGTTGTGGCCGTATTATTGTTGTTGTAATTGTTACCATGATGATGACGATGATGATGATGACAACGACGACTAGCGTATATACCCAGCATTGCCCTGGATTTTATTTTCTCACTGGTAACACTTGCTAGAAATAACTTAGGAATTACCTTACCTTATCTTAGGAATTAGATGCGGTTGAAATACGCATATTTCAGATCCTGTGCCTCTAATTCCCCAAACTGTCTTGTCCAGTACCTGTAACCGTTCCACATATTCCCCAATCTAATCTGTATTCAGAGTTATTAAAATACAGAGGTTGGGTTCCTGAGGGGATACCCTGCCCGCCTCCTTGCTGCTAGGCCTCATCTCCATAGCAACTGGCTAGGCCCAAGAGCTCTCTGGCTGAGAATTCTAAAGGACCCTCCCTGAACTGCCAATCCCAGGATTCTATCGAGTCTTCTTAGGCGGCCAATCATATGAGGTCTTTGCCGGACACAGCCAATCATATGAGATCTTCTTGCCTGGCATAGCCAAACAAACTTTGACTTTCATATATTAGTAGAATATTATTATTATTCTTGGAACATTATCATTATTATTATTAATAATAATAGTACTAGTAATAATAACAATAATGTTTCAAGATCTTGCATCTTAGGCTAAGATGCATGACTTTACAATGATGGAGCCTTTTCTCTTCCTTTGGCTGCATGTGGCACATTGGAAGTGTGTTTGTGGTTGCTGAGAAATTGGGCTGTGAGCTTTCCTTACCTGGCCAGACAGTGGCTAGTCGAGGAGGAGGACCAGAGGTGGTTTTTTAAAGGGCTGCGCGGTCTGATCGGAGCCACCAAGAGGGAAGGTTCCCCCAGAAAAGAAGCACTTGAGGTGGGAAGGCAAAGGTTGGAGAAACTCACAAATAATCAAATCCATGAAAAGCAAGCCCATAAACACGGAGGGCCGACTGTCCCGTGTCATGTTGCATTGCGTGGTACTCAGGACGTAATGGCGTGTCTTGGGAGAGGACATGGCCGGCTGGCTGGAAATCTGAGCAGGCAGATTTGGTGCTGAACTGCACTGACGCAGGTTCAGCTGGGCAGGGAGGAGGGATGAAGATGGAGACAATCCCAAGAGAAGAGAGAAGCAGGCCAACGTGACGGAAGTTTTGGGAAAGGCTGATGGTAATGTAATGGCTCTGAAGAGGAAGCAAACAATTTGGCATGACCTTGAGTTTGCTCTTAGTTAAGTGGATTGTTCCAGCACCACATAAAAAAAAAAAAGGAAAGAAATCACAGGAGGGGAGAGTGAGGGAGGAAGGAACAAAAAAAAAAATTGCAATCAAACAAGCATGACATTGACTCCAGCGCTGTCTGCTCAGACAGCCTGGCCTCCTTTTATGAGTCAGACCTAATTATTTGGTGCTGAGATGATTTTATTGCACAAGTAAAGGAAGGCAGAAGGAATCACCTGTCAAGAAGATGGCCCAGGGCCAAAACGGAATCCAACACTGCAAAGCTAAGACATAACCTTTATTTATATTCCTGGTGCCCCTGGGGCAGGACTTTGGGCCAGAGGTCTGGGGTTCTGCCCAGCAAAATGAACACAGAAGGGCCCTGAATTCATCATGGATGGTTTACCAGGTCCTATAATGTGAAGCAGTAGATGTTGGCTGAGATTCTACCTGGGGAACACATACAGGAAATCTCTACAGGCAGAATTATCACTTGATAGTGCTAAGCAAGCCTTGTGAGCAACTCAATGCATAACTGAGGCCCTTTCCACAACTCACCTTTTTGCAGACCTGGGGTGCGGGGATCGCGTGAGCAGCCTCTTCCGAGACGCTCTCGCATCTCGATTCCTTTAGCTCCGCAGCTGCTGCCTGCTCGTGCAAGAGCCCCTCCTCTTCCTTCCGCAGTGCAGCCTGGGAAAATCCCAGGCTTCACTGGGGCAGGAAGTGCAAGCGCCACGGCTCTAGAGCTCCGCACGCACGGCAAGTGTGCACGGGGCCCCGGAGCGATGCACGATCACGCATCATCTTCATCTCACAGCCAAAAATGAAATAGTGTGCAGTCGGTGCCTGTCAGCCCCTGGAGCGTCACACGACTGCGACTGTGCCATGTGGACCACTCCTTGCAGGGGCCCTTTCGCATGGCAAATGCCGTGTGAAAAGGGCTAATGTGGCTATCTCACGTGCACGTCTGTTTCATGGCACATCTCCTGTGCAACTGGACTTGTCCATGCAATGGCACTTCATACCTAACTCCAGCCCTGCAACCTTGAAAGGACTGGGGATGTTCCCCATCCATCACAAATGTCCAGCCACTTCCATGAGGGAACTTCCACATGGATAAAACACCAACAGGACTTGGAGCACTCTCTCTTCTTCTCTAAACTATCTACCAGTGACGTAGACTTGAGTCGATTGACTCGGACTCAAGTCAGACTTAAGTGGCTTCAGTGACTCAACTGGGGCCATTTCTGCCCTGTTATAGTGAGATCATTCCACTTTCAACATCCTGTGGATTCTGGGGTTTGTAGTTTCCTGATGCCAAACAGCTCTCTGGTTGAGAATCCTCAAGGCCCCTCCCTAAACTGCAAACCCCAGGATTCCATAGGAGGTTGAAAGTGGAATAATAGCACTATAACGGCGTAATGCGGAAATGGTAATAAATGACTCACATTGAAGCAATCCGGCCAACGCACAAATGTACACCTTCACAAACAGTAACAGTGTTTAATTGCATTTCTGCTGTGTAGTTATGGATCCATAACATTACGAAACATAGACTCAAATGCAAGATCTTGACCAGGGTTATTTAAAAACAATTAACCTATACTGTTCATTTAAAATTCATTAAAAGGCGGGATATTAAAAAAGTAATCAACAAAACATTACTTTCCAGACCACTTTCAGTGCTATGAGCCGACCATTCTAGCATTCTAGGGCTGGCAACGCTTTTGAATTTAACCCAGACATTGTGCGCTGCGGGAGCATACCTGGGGAATGCATTCGGCATGCTCCAGTGACCAGCGCACACTCGGTTCTGCGTTCATATCAAGCTCGGCTTTAAAGCAAAGATTACACAACCCTCCCTGCTCCCCCCGCAATCCAATTTATTTATTATTTCTTTTATTGTTGAGTCATTTCTATACCCCCTTCCCCACCACCGGGGCCCACAAGATGGCCTAGCATCAATATAAAACAATTTTAAAACACAATCCATCGACGACACAGCCACTCATATAAAAAATAATAAATAGAAGCCAATAAAGCCACAAATAATGAGAAAAATCACAACAGCAGCCAAGGGAAGCAGCCGAGACCTCCAAAGCAGCAATGAATCATCGCGGAAGCAAACCTAGGTGCCCTTACCTGAGTGTAAGGGCCAAATTCACCAGATTTTAAGAGACGTAGCTAGCAGCTTTATCTTTAGGTTATGTTTCACTGCAGAATGAATGTGCTGGACTCAATTTAAAAGGAGTACCGGGTATGCTAGGGGACTTAAACCTTTGTCCCCTCTCTGTCTGGTTTGCCCTCTCCCAAACACACATTTGCAGTCACGATTGTAAATCAGTGATTAATTACAACAGATGGACCATTGGTTTCATTGGCTGAACTTGACTTCTACCATAATGAGATGCTCCTCTCTTTCTCCATGCCAGATATGACTGGATAAATGTCTGTAATTTATTCACTGTTAGTTGACTTTAAGGTGATGGTTATAGGGACGGGGAGGGAAGGAAGGAAGGAAGGAAGGAAGGAAGGAAGGAAGGAAGGAAGGAAGGAAGGAAGGAAGGAAGGAAGGAAGGAATCATAGAATTGGAAGAGATCATAATGGCCATCAAGTCCAACCAAAGGAAGGATGGAAGGGAACAGAGAAGTAAGCAAGGAGGAGAAGAGGAGCTGTCAAAAATTTTAGCCATTCCTCATAGAGATGCTAAACAACTTCTGTATTCAATCCAGACCTAAATTTAAGGAAGAAATCTTATCTGCCTGCAATTGGTTCAACGTGATGTAGACATCATCTACAAATTGCCTTGCCTGTTTCCTGAAATATTAGCTGGAGTCCAAAATGAAAAGGGCAACCTGGAACCATCCACAAAATTTCCAGGATGCAGTTACATTCCGATGGATGCAACAGGTAACTTATTTACTCCTCGGCAGATGTTACCTTTCTGTGGAGGATGAGGGGCAGCTCCAACATGGTATTAAAATGTGCAGTAAAGATAAGATACAGGGAGACTGAATGAGGTCTCTTCGTTTGCTTAACCCTGCAAGCCCGTAACGAAAGGCACAGTTTATTACAAACAGGAGGCTTTAAATGAGCTATATCTTTTAACTGACTCTACTGGCAAGAACAATTTCAGTAATCCATTGCCCTCCATAGCTGGTAGTTTAAGGTAGTAATTTTGGAATATAATACCTTGCCCTTGAGGTGCTAAAGAGTCTCCCAACTTCGGCTGGCATTCTGCTTGGGGCTTCCATCTTCGTAAACAGTGTTACGTGTGCACGAAATGGAACTGAGTAGTTTCACAGTATCCATATTCACCCAGGGGCTGCTGTAATGTTATAACATATGAGAATTCATTGTGCAACCATGGAGCGACTAATGGACCACGGCTGAATGTACAATGGGCATCAGTGCCCACCATGGTGCTTCAGCTAAGAAATGCCAAAGCACAATAGGAGGGCTCAATGGGCATCAGAAGTGCCCAATACACACTAGAAGTGCCCAGTGCACATGGGAGCAATCTTGCCAGTGTCCAGAAATGCATCTTCACTGTCCACTAACAGGATTTCACTGCATTTCTGCAATACCTACAGACTTGTAAAATGATAAAATAATTCTGGGATGGGAGGATCCTGACCTTCATTTCTAAAGGGTTGTTCATGCCATCACTCCATTCCATAGGCTTTTCATGCCCTCCCTTTTTTTGTGGAAGCAGGGTGATGTTTGTTGCTACTTCATTTCCATCCAAGGTTCCTTGTCCAAAACAAGGAATGGAAAGAATGTTCTATATTTGTTTCCTAGCTGAAAAATGGGTTTCCCAACAACCAGGAAACCACGTTGGTTAGACTAATAGAGCAATGAAACTTTCACACATTTTCTCTCAGCATTCAAGTGTTTCAAAGTGTTTCAGAGCATTTTTTATGCGCCAAGGAACAAAAGAAATGTTGGTCCTACTTCTGACACAATTGTTTCCAGAAGTGAAAGACGAACATACTGAGAGGCGTTTCACTTTCCTCTCACCCTAATAGGCAAGAATGGTACAGATCTTTGAGAAGAAGAGTATCCTCTAGGGAGAGCAAGCCCCGGCAAGGCCGGTCTAATTATCAGCTAATGATCCAAAATCTTAGAACTCAGGAAGATAAGGAAATAACAAGAAGGTGGACATGGGTCACCTCTTGACTTATGGTTACCCCACGGGTTTTCTTAGGCAAGGAATACTCAGGTGATTTTGCCTGTTCCTGTTATCCCAAGATATGGGTGACTTAGAGAAAGGAGGAGGAGGAGGAGAAGCCCCTCAAAAAATATCCTCTTCTACACAGCTTTTAAAGACCCATCAGCCCTACCAACCTGATCTTACCCTGAATGCCCTCATGAGCTGTGGCTATTTTCACAGGGAATGAAATGTACTCTGCATACGTTCTGATGTTCCACGTTCCAGGCTCAGATGTTGCTCCTCTGCAGCTCTCCCCCCATTTGTTTGCATGTTGTTCTCTTCCACTTCATTTTCTCATTCCCCCAGCCCAGGATCTCCCTGCCCTCCCTATCCATCTCTGCTATTATTTATGATTTATCTCAGGCCTTTGCTCAATTTAACTTTGCAAAGCATTGGGGAGAATACAGTGGCGGTGTTTGAAAGACGTGAAAGCAAATGAGGTGGAATCCCCATGTCTCCATCCCAGCACGACCAAAGACATGGCACTTGGTTGTTTCTCGCTGCATTGAAAACTTGTCTCCCCTCAGGCACACTAAATTCCTGTTTTGCCAGAAACTGGATGCGAGGTCTCCAATGACACACACTTTCCCCAGATTTCTTCCCTCCCCTTGCTCCTCTCCTCTCTCTTCACTTTCTTCTCTGTTAAGTTTTACTCTGTCTCCCTGAAGGAAAGACCTACCATTTTTTTTCTACACTGGTGTTTCTCAGAACATGTAAGACTCTTCCCAAATATGGTTGTGTATGTGCCTTTGAGTTGTCAACTTATGGAGACCCCATTAATTTCTCAGGGTTCTCTTAGGAAAGGTATACGAGCCAGGGCTGACCTTGATTAGCTAAATAATGGTTCTCATGAAGTGATATCCAAAGATGTGGTTGTGTTCATCAGTTTTAGCTAAAAAGATAGAATGGAGTCCTACCATACCTTTGAAACCAACTGAGAAAAAGTCATGTTAGGCTTGAAATTTGGTGCTCTGTGACTTGCTATAGAATTAACACTTGATAATCATTTACTAGGGTATTGATTAGTATTTTAGACACTCAGAGTTCAGTCTATAGCTCTGTGCCGGTGAGCATTTCTCACAGCCTTTGAATTAGAATTGCTTGTTCTGCTTTGTTCATGTTTGTGCAAAGGAAAGGACACTGCTAACATCAAAGATGTCTTTGGGAATGACCCAGGACGTCGACTGGAAGACACAGATTTGGGAATATTAAGGGTCAGGTAAAATGTAACTCAAGTATAAGCTGTGACTCTGCTAATGCTGATGCACAAATTTTCTTTTATGTAAGTATGAAAATGGTATAAGAAGGGAAGCTTGAAAGAATAAAACCACCTTTCCTTATCACTGCTGTTAGTAGGCTCTACTGAACTCAGTTTTGATACCTGGAAGGATCCTTTGGCCAAAGTTGCTTTGTGTGTGTATGTATGTGTGTGTGTGTGTGTGTGTGTGTGCGTGCGTGTGTGTGTTCTTTGTTCTTCTTTCTTTTCTTACCTCCTACCTTGTGTTTGGGGGTCCAATTCAGCTCTCTGTCCACCTGGAGATACAATGAGGTGTGGTTTGTTTACCCACCCAAACAGTCATTTCTAGCACAAGGTTTTGTGGATTCCAATTCATTCCATCAAATGTCTGGGTTGAAGCCTTTATGGACAGATGTATATACCAATGGTGTGCCTGTTTATAGTGGTTAAGGGATGGAGGGACAAGTTCCACCTCAATGATGTTCATACAGAGCATTAGAAGGGACAAAATTGGGACACAGGAATTACCTGCAACCCAAGACAAGCAGGAAAACATACAAACAGGGGAGGAAGTTCTTGGTCTTCAGCATTGATATGGTCACAGGACCAATTAACCCAGTGGTTCTCAACCTGTGGGTCCCCAGATGTTCGTGGACTTCAGCTCCCAGAAGCCCCAGCCACTATGGTCAATGCTCAGGGCTTCTGGGAGCTGAAGTCCACAAACATCTGGGGACCCACAGGTTGAGAACCACTGGGTTAACCTGTAGTGTGGTCTTGCACTGTGCGTGCATTGAGCCAAAATGGATGGAAAACACAAGGACTCCCTTCTACTCTCGGGCATGAAAAGCAAAAGAAAACAAAGCTAGGGTTGATTTCTCTCTCACACACACACCCGCATCTGCCGTGGGACAGGCAACTTCATTCCCCTCCATATTTGCTTCATCTCCAGCGATCTATATTAAATATTTATCTGAAGAAACAAGCTCTGGATTGCAGGCACATTTTCCCATTATGAGCTTTTATCAACAGATGCTTCCCCAAGATATTCTCCCTGGAGCTGTCTCTCCCCGTACGTATTTGAGCCAGAATTTCTGACAGTATGACAACTCTTCCTCATTCCTCCTTACTTCTTCCCCAATGACCTTTTCCCCGCTCTCGGTCTCCCTCTAACAAGCTGCTGATGTGCCAGAATTTATGGGGTTATAATAGTTTTTTATTGAGTAGGGAAGGCGCTGGTTAATTCCGCATTGCCTTTTCTAATAACAATAATAAAAAAAAAGTGGGGATGGAGATGATGTTTGGCACTCATAAAATGCTATGAGAAACCACCCCCATATGGAGGCAGTAACTGATTTTTCAAAGGATAATAGAGTACTGGTATTGGTTATGTTGCTTTGCCAACAAGGAACCGTGCTCGCTGGTGAATTCCATGTCAGCGGGGCAGTGAATCCACTCCAGGTTTTAAAGGAGGTATCCAAAGTGCTAGACCTATTTTGAAGGTTGGTTCAGCTCTTTAGACAGGCCCTTTCAAAATCACGGTTAAATCCTGGAATAGACTTACTGCCCTACCGACACAAAATATACCAGCCATCTCTATCTATCTATCTATCTATCTATCTATCTATCTATCTATCTATCTATCTATCTATTAGTTAGATTTGTATGCTATCTTTCTCCCAACAAGGGACCCAAGGCAGCTTCCAACAACAAATTAAAACATCAAAATATTTAAAACAACTAAAATCATTAAAAGCATACAAAGGCATTATTTAAAAAAAAAAAAAAAAAAAGACCTAAAACAAGATTCACTAAGCAGGAACTGAGCTTTTTGCCACCTAGGAAAACATGGGAGACTTTGCGTTCTTTTTGGTCTTGTTTTACAAAATTTCACAAGTTCCCATTTTAAATACATACACATACACACGCAGACATCTGGCCCTCCATATCCACAAATTCTATATCCATGGATTCAGCCAACAACAGCTTGAAAATAAATAATAAAATAATCTAAAAAGCAAACTCTGATTTTTGCCATTTTGTATCGCAGATGTCAACTTGAGCATCCACACATTTCGGTATCCCCAGGAGAGTCTGGAACTGAACCCTAGCTGACACTGAGCATCTACTTATGAAAGTAAAACTAACATTTTCAAGTACCTACCAAGCAATAATGCACATGCTTTTTGACAAGGTAGGTATCTCCTTTCTTCTGTCCTTGTATGAGCCAAAGGTAATTTTGTACTTTGCTGAGATTGTGCTTGAGAGCTTCAGAAGAAACCAGGAGTTTAAACCAGCTTCAAAGCATGTTTGAATATTGTTCCAGAGGCAATCTGAATGATCCATATTTATACAGAATGAGGAGAGGGAGGGAGAAATGGGAGCAATTTCAGGGACACTGTAGCCCAATTTTAGCTCTGTTGCCACCAGGGTTGTAATTCTTTGCTCTTTTGCTTCCTTGGAGGAAGCCAGGAGTCATTTTAGTGATTTTCTTCTTGCTGCAAGAAATTCTTTGAAAACTCCACATTACACACGTAGGACAAGTTTTGACAAATGGAGACGTGTGAAGTGGTCAATCCATGCTTGGTTTTATTTTGAATTTGAAGGAGTTATTCAGGTCCTCAATATAATTTGGGAATTGGATTCAGCACACTGGATAGCTCTCTGGTTTCAGCTAAAACACGCAGTGGCCTCTCTGACACGGGAGCCATTAGCTGCTGGTAAACACATCTGCAATGTTGAGTCCAATCCTATATACCAGCACTTAGAAGGCAAAACTTCAGCTTTTTTGCTTTTCTTCCCTATTCATAAGTGGAAGCATGTCTGCAAGGAAGGCAGCAGAGCCAGACATAATGCACACACGAGCACACACACACACACACACACACCTTTTTATGACAAATGCGGTCTGATGGATTGTACCGCGGAAGTGGCTCCAACATTCCTTCCTAACTGAAAAATGTGGAGGCCTTTAAAATCGAATAAAAGATGTCATACGCAGAGAAGGATCTCTTCTCGGGTACTCGGGGGAATCCAGAGGCCGAATGACAGACGCGCTACCCAATCCTTTATTTCTCTATCCTCCTCCGTCTCTTGGGAAGGAATTAAAATACACAGCATCCAGGAGCCAAAGAACTATGAAGGACCAGGCGATTACTCAAGCAGCTGGGCTCTCTGCATGAGTAGAGCCTCCGGTGCTCCAAATCATGCTTCAAGCAGACTCACAGCCTTCTCTCTTCCTTTGCAGTGGTGGTTCAGGAGCTACTGGACCACTGCTTGCTTGTTGCGCCACTGGATGTGAAACTGTGGGATCCCACATAATTATGCTACTGTATGTCTACACCACACTAAAATATTTAAATATTTGAAGGGATGCCATGTAGAGGAAGGAGAGGCCTTGTTTTCTGCTGCTCCAGAGACCAGGACAAGGAGCAATGGATTCAAGCTGCAGGAAAGGAGATTCCACCTGAACCTCAGGGAGAACTTCCTGACGGTCAGGGCTGTCCGGCAGTGGAATACGCTGCCCCAGAGTGTAGTAGAGTCTCCTTCTTTGGAGGTTTTTAAGCAGAGGCTGGATGGCCATCTGTCAAAGGGAGTGCTTTGAGGGTGTTCCTGCATGGCAGGGGGTTGGACTGGATGGCCCCTGGGGTCTCTTCCAATTCTACATTTCTATGTTTCTATGATTCTATGAGTCTATGAAAACTGTATCACAGGACTAAGCTACTGCATGCGGTCCAGGGGAGAATCTCCCCATCCTCATCCTGCGAGCCACATTCTCAGCCCCCGGAAAACCCCACACACCCCAACAGCAAGCCCCGAACCCTCTGCTCTCCTCCACAGTTCCTCTCCAAATGATGACAGGAACTGATGTTACATCCCTCTCTGGCAGACAAAGCAAAGCTATTTCGGAGTCGTATGGGACTCTGTGGGAGTACTTTTGCATGTTTTCATGTGTTTGGGGGGATTCTTGTGGAGGATCTTTGAAGGATTAGGCCAGGGTTCAGAGACTATAAAAATGGACTTGATGGACACTATGCACCCTGCAAGTCACACTATGGTCACCCTGGTATAGAGGATCTTGTCTTTTGCCTATTGAAACTGCACTGCTGGAGCCTCTCTCAGTTTTAAGACGCTCAGGAGAAGGCTTTCTCTTGCTTCCATCACTGTAACAAGCAGACAGGAATCTCATCTTCCGCAGAGAAAGCAAATTTCCTGAAAAGAAAACATGATTTGTGGTGCTGGAAAGAACATTTCCACACATAAACTCCTGTTTTCTGCACGCGCGCGCGCACACACACACACACACACACACACAAAATAGGGGTGGATTTTTCACTGAATAAACAGCAAACTGTGAATAGCCCTTGAGATCAGCAATCTTGCTCTGTCATTGTGAAGTCAAGCATCAGAACCTCTCTGCAAGATCTTGGCCAATGATGAGGATGATAATGACAACAACAACAGTCGTGTAGTGATTTGAGCATTGGACTGCAACTTGGGTCACGGGGGGAGTTATTTCCAGTTTTTGCACTTTTATGAGGGTTCTGTGCCCTGAACCTTCATGACTGTGGAGGGGCCTTGTGACTCCTTTTGGCCCTCTTGCCTGGCCAGTTTCCCAAGCACTCCCATCTCCACCATCACTCATGGCGTACATCGCCAGTTCCCCTCTTTTCTTCCCAGTCTGCTTACCCTCAAACTGCTTACCCATTACTAGGTTAGTTTTCCATCCCCTGGACAATACTTTTCCTAATCTCTTTCATCACAACCACCGCAGCTCTTAGCTTTCCTGCTGCCTCATCCTCTTGACTTGCAGCCAGTCCCACCGACTTCCTCAGTTCTTACATGATATTTCAACCCTAGTCAAACTGAGAGCTTTCCCTTTCCTCTCAGAAGCTGGGCTCCAAATGTTCTGACACCTTCTTTCCTTGAGCAGTTGGAGTGTTTGAGTAAATTCCGTCTCATCACAGCTGCACTTTCAATTGGTGGCAGGATGCACTATATCGATAGTAGGCTGACTCCGGGAATCTAAATGCATTCTGATCTCTTGGCTCCCACATGCTCCGTCCCTACTCTTCAGTTTCTGATCCTGAAGGGATTTATCCAAGCAGCACGAATGACTCCCTTGTGAAGTTGGCCTCATTGCAGTTTTCTGTCAATATTTTATTGCAAATGACTGTGTCAGAGCGAAGCTCCATGAAGCGAGATATATGCGAAATGGCTTTGGAGCACCACAGGGGGAGGGGGAAGAAAAACCCAATGCATCGCTTAAAAGCCCAAACATGCTGATGTATAACTTCTCCAGGAGCACCAAATACTGCTTGCCTTAGACTGCAGGCATATTGTTTTATATGACATATTCATTTAAAATATTTATCCCACTTCTCCATCACAGAGACAGCTAACAAAAGCATCAATGTGATGCATATGAAATTAGGAGAGAAGTGCAGTCACAATAGTCACAAGCAGGAGCCCTGAGGTCATTGGGCTCGTCATTTTCCTTTGGGTTTTAGTCTGAACTATCCAAGGTCCTGAACTGCATTTCCAAAAGAGGTTCAACACCTGGGATGGCACCTTTAAAATTCAGAAGAAAACACATCTAACTCTGTTTTCCACTCTCCAAATCCATAATTCATCTCCAAAGCCATAATTTTGGCCACAACATCTGTCCTTGACTTATACATGAGGTTGACTTTAACATGACTATATAGGGTAACAAAGTCATTCCATCCAATAAGAATGAAATTAGTGATGGGGTAATTAGGGTAGTGCTTGACTTGAATGCAATAAACTTGACTTGACTTGAATTAAGGCAGTGATACCTACCCCAACTTAACATCTCCAGGCTCACATCCGATGGGAACCAGCAGATCCCATATCAGTAAGAATACCTTCCATGCCTTGGAGACCACCTTTAAAGTTCAGAGTACACCCTGAAGCAGGGTCACTGCTCTACTCACATGAGACACACCAGCTATTACTGATACTCCCTCCCCATATGTACATTTAGAGCTCTGGTTACAGCGCTGTTCTTGTGAAACATCAAGGTTTGACCCATGTTGCTCTCCTGTATGAGAGCCAGTTCTCCTTCTAGAGGCAAGTGGGTGGTTCTTGGTCTTCATAAATAGCAAGAGAACAAGGACAGGAGGGAAGTGAGTTGAGAGAGAGAAGTAGCAGGGGAAATTACAGAGTCGCCCAAAATAGAAAATACTTTGATAGGTTGGAACCAGAACTTCTTGTGCTCGAGCTAAAAGTTAATTCCTAACATCAAACACAATGGCTTCTATTCTTTACATAACTGCTCCAGCAGGGAACTGCGAGCCGCCCCGTTTAGAGAAAAGCAGAATAAAATTAAAATTGAGTAATAGTTTCTGCTTGGCTTGTTAGAACCTTAAAATACGCTCCCCAGAGCCTGTCCCAGCTTCCGAGAGTGAGCCAGCAGATTTACGGCACTGAGATTCTAAAACATCTCCCAAATTGCAAAGCCGTTCCAGCCTCAGGCGCTTGGAGAGACACATCTGGGACAGTCTGGAGAAGCCCGACAGAGGTGGAAAAGCATCAGTAGGGAAGAGAGAAGGAAATGGAAGATCCCCCTCTTTCTCCGCATTTGGCGCAGAAGCAGCAGAGAGAGGAAATGCGTAGGCAGAGTCTCCCTGCGGTTGTAAGGAAAGCACCTCCACTTAGAAGTCTGAAAACGCCTTGTTTGATATACAAGTGCATCCAGCTACATCAACTAAGTGTTATTTTTTTCCATAATGCTTCTATTAAATGAGAACTTGGGCACAGGTTATGAGAATTCAGCAGCCCAAAGCCACTGGGTTTGAAGGTCAAAATGCTTTAACGTTAACCCCTTGCTCACTGTTGAACTGTGCATGTAATCTTTCGCAGCTTGATAGTGGACTGGGAAAACTCCCAACACACACCAGGGGCATATCCAAATCCACATTCAGTTCACAGTTTCTGAGTGTGACACTGCACATGCAGCTGGTGCACAAGTACTTATCAGGGCCCTAAACGTACCACTGGATTCACTGGGATTGTGGGAAAGGCTGCCTTCTCCATTGCCCAGTGGAACAATAAACAGGCACATTAGCAGATCCACAACCAGTTGGACAATATTGTGCATCAGAAAGTTGACAGAGCACAACCACGACTTAACTATGTGAGTGCAAATTTAGCTTATGCAAGCCAGGTCTTGGCCAGTGACTCCATCTCTCCATAGGCTACATCTTGCAGGGTAAGCTGAGCCATGAGAAGAGGAGGGGGGAAAAAACCTACAACAATCTGAGCTTAGAGAGATAAGATATAAAAATCTACACTCCTGGTTCTTCTGCTTTGTTTCCCTTTGTTCTGGCTCCAAATAGCCCATAGAAGTAAACAAAAGAAACTTGGATTCCAAAAGAGTTTTGTGGCATCAGCATTTGGAGCTCTCGCATTTCTTCCTCAACCAGCAGGCCACTGAAGCGAGGTCAAGTTGCCTGGAAAGTCTGATGTCTCAGAAGGCCTCTTCTTGGTACATCTTCTGAAGTTCTTCTGTGGGTCGCCCAGAGACTAAACACAAGAGAACATTGGCACTCACATGCATTTCCTGACACAACTGGAAACACAAAAGCCCGCTTTCAGAAGAACATTAAAAGATTTCTTGCTCAGTCTCACTCTCTCTGCAGCGTTTTATCAATGAACACATTGTTAATGTGAGCACAAAGATGCTGCAGAATGTGGACAATGTCCTACACACTTCACTTTGTCCAGCATATGGAGAGATAGATAGGCAGTATATGTGTACGTGTGTGCCTGTGTGCATTATATGTATATATGTATGTATATGTATAGATAGGTATGAGTATGTATGTGTATGTGTATGTATATGTGTGTGTGTGTGTGTGTGCGTGTGTATATATATTTATGAGAGCCAGTATGGTGTGGTGGTTTGAGCATCAAACTACAGCTCTCGAGACTATGGTTGGAATCCCCGCTCAGCCATGGAAACCCACCGGGTGACCCTGGGCAAGTCACATTCTCTCAGCCTTGGAGGAAAGCGAAGGCAAACCCCCTCCAAAAATGTCTTGCCAAGAAAAAGAAAAACATGACAGGCTCATCTGAGGGCTTCCATAAGTCACAAATGACTTGAAAGCACACAACAACAACATCAACAACAACAACACACAAAGTTACTAACAAACAGAACTAAAAACTACAAAATGAGCAAAACATTTCAGCATCCACCTTCTTCAGCTGCTAAAGATGAAACTGAGCTAGAACCAGTCCAAAATGTCCGTCTTGAACACACAATTTTCAATATTCTTCATTGGATAATTGTATTATCCTCTAGCTGAGGCCATGTGAGGTTAGAGGTCTTTTGTCTTTGAATCCAGAAATTCTCCCTTTTGTCCAAAATGCCTGAAGGCAATGGCACCTCACTACCCTTTATGTGTGCATCTGAATGTGTGTGTGTGTGTGTTTAAAACAACCCAAAAACAATAGATGATTCTGTATGCATCTGTTTCACTTTCGGAAAGGATTTCTGACAATCCAGGGAAGCCATGGGTCAAGAACTCTTCCACCTTTAAGAAACCACCTCCAAATCCATTTGAAACACAACTGCCAATTAGAATGAAAACTGCTGTGACTTTCCACCAGCTTTGCAAACTCAACTTCCAAAGCATAGCAAAATCCCTCGCCCGGCTTATATCACCCACATCACAGCAAGGCTGGCACGGATCTCAGAGGGCTGGTAGTATAAATGACATATTTCCAACGTGCCCAGTCCACGTTCCCTCACACTACGCTCGAGGGAAATCATGACTAAGCCAGGTACAGCATAGCAATTAGTGACCAGATGCAGCCAGAAGCCATGGGACAAAGAAGAATAGTTGAGTCCGAACCGACAGAGAACAGAAGGGAGAAAGAAAGAGGAAGAAAGAAAGGCGTGTGGTGGGGCTTTGAAGAACAACACAGGAGGGTGAAATTGGACAGACAAGGAATCACAAATGGGGGGCGATCTTGTTTCTGTCTGTTCTGTCTTCTTGCCAATTTAGGCTCACCACAACAATATCAACACTGGGTCTTTTCACACAACACAATTACAGTCCTATGTTCCTCTTGCCATGGCAACATGCCATGGAATCCTGGATCTTGCGGTTTTTAGAACTGTAGCATTGAGTGCCTCTTTGTGTTGTTGTGTGCCTTCAAGTCAATTATGATACCAAGGCGACCCTATCACAAGGTTTTCTTGGCAAAGGTTTGTTCAGAGAAGGTTTGCCTTTGCCTTCCTCTAAGGCTGAGAGCATGTTCCTCGTAGCAAACTACAAACCCAAGGATTCCATGGAGTGCAGCCAAGTGTCACCTCTGTGCTATAACTGTGTTGTGAGAAAGGACTGTATGGCCTAGTGGCTTCCATGTCAGAATGGTGATGGATCTGATCCTTCTAATCTGGACTACAAAGGAGAGCTTTGGAGCCTGTCTTGGAGCAATAGAGTTCAATACCCTGGAGACCTCCCGTATGGGAGGTATGTTTCAGAACCTTGTCTAGCTCCTTCGAAGTATAGACTAAAAACTGAAGCAGTCCCTCTAACATGGCAGCCACTGCTGGCTATCAATTTTAATTGAGTCTATGCAGGAGGGCCTCTTTTGATTACCTGAATTACTCTCTTAAAGCGATTTATTGATCTATTGATACATCATTCAAAATCAAAGTCAGAGCCATCCAGGACACAATATTTCCAATTTCTCTATATGGTTGTGAAAGCTGAATAGTGGTGAAAACCAATGGGAAGAAAATCAGCTCATCTGAAAGGTTGTGCTGGAGAAGAGTTGCGTGTATATCACGAATTGCCAATCAGACGGATCAATGAGTTTTAGGAAATCAAGCTTGAACTCCATGTAGAAGCCAAGATAAGCTGAGGTTGCTGTACTTTGGACCTATCACAGGACACCAGGAGTCACAGGGAAAGATGATAATGCTGGGTAAAGTGGAAAGCAGTAGGAAAAGAGGAAAACTGAACTAGGGGTGGATAGATTGAATCAAGGAAGCCACAGCTACCCTGAGATTGCCAAACCTAAGCAGGCGCAGTTTATGACCAGACCTCCTGAAAGATTCTTGTTCATAGACTTGCCATGGGTCAAAAGTAACTTGCTAGCAAGCAACATCAACATTGATTTAGCATTTTACTGGGTCCGTGCTGTTGTTCTGCGCTCTGTTTTTAATATGCACTGACTGAGCTCCATTGCAAGGTACCTCAGGCTGCATTTGCACAAAACAGTGAGATGCAAATGCTTAAAATGCAGGCCAGCAGATTCCATGGAGGATATCATTGTTATTACCGATGATCGCTAAGCAGAATACCTCTACTCAGAAGAAGTGGCCTTGGTGCAGAAAACCAAACCTGGAAGCAATGCTCTAGGAGCAACAACGGTGCATGTGTAATTTGCAAAGCATGTCAATTGAGTGCGTTAGCATCCCATGCAAGAAAATATATGTCTTAATGTGATGAGACTGTCTTCTGATATTAATAATTATCTGCTATTTATCCACAAAACATAAATGCCCCCTCCTTTTTTTAGTCAATGTGGCATGAAATGGCTTTTTTAAAACTTGAGGAATAATTTAAAACCATGAAGAGAGGGAAAAAACATGTTCCTCATCTTTTATAATTATAATTAAGCATCCCAGTAACTGACAGCAATTTAGTCCCCCAGTGACAGCAAAGAAAAGGGAAGGAATCTTCTTGGCTCTACAAATCACAGAAACATAGAAGGGACTCCAAGTGCTATCTAGTCCAACCGCCAACTAGATCACTCCAGAGATATGGTCCTCCAGTCATAGAGAAGCCCCAAAGAAGGAAATTCAATGATCCTCCAAGTACATGAATCGAACAGAGTCAGAGAAGTTACTTTGTTAGGACATGGGGAAAGCAATGTAATCCTTTTTCTTTCCTTTTTTCCTCCTCTCTGTTATTTCTTTTCATCTTTTTTGTTTTCTTTCTTGCTTTCCTTTTTTGTGTATCTAAATGCTTCATAGATAGATAGACAGAACTTCGCTCTCTCCTGAAAACCATCCATGTCACCTCCAGATTCAAGGCCCAGAGTCTTCCATAAAATATATTTTCCATCTGATGACACATTGAGGCTGTCTTTGTCTTGTCCATCCCTAATGCCCATTTGCAGAACATCTGTCCTTTGCATTAGAGTCAACACAGTTGGATGAAATTAATCTCTTTGGACAGCTATCCCCTGTAAACTTGAGGGACGGGTGAGAAATTTTTGTCTAGTTCACATTTTAATATGCATTGACCTAATTCACTCCTCCTGAACTGAAACATGAACTAGAATGCAGTCTTCCTTTAGTTTTTGACCTTCTTGGATTTTTTTTTAATGTATTGTGCCATTCCAGAGACATTAAAAATGTGCAGAAGAGGGAAAAGAGATTGGCAAAAATGCCTATGGAAAACCTGTACGATCTTTATGCTTACAATACGCACACAAAATGTGTAGCAATTGTGATTTATTTGGCGTTTTTAATATGTAGTTTCACTTTGTTTTAATTATAACTTGACTGTTTAATTTGCGTTTTAACTTTGGTATGTCATGATTTTTTAGCAATTTTTTTTTTTAAAGAAAGCCACTCTGAGTCCTTCCCAGGATAAAAGAGAGGTACAAATAAAGATCATCATCATCCCTACAGATCCCATAGGACAGCAGTGCAAGGTAGGCCCAACATTTCCCTGCCACCTTTTCCCAATACATCCGATCAGATGACAAGGCCAAAAGAACAGAGACAAAACACATCCCAACTTCTGAATTCACTTAAGAATCCTTTGCAAAGCAATGTACATGCAAGGGAGGGTGAAGGATATTAGACAAATTTCCAACCTTACAGAAAGTTAAACAGACAGACTCTCCTGTCCTTATCAAACTCAAGGCGGAATACACACATGCATGTGGACGCACACACATATATATGCACCACGTTGTCTCGCGACAAAATTAAAAGCAGTCCTAACCATAAAGCTGCCATAAAAGCAAACATAAACAAACAGCAGTAAAAACAGTATTGTAAAACACAGCCATAAAAGAGCACCATAAAAACCAAATCAGCAGCAGGAGTGAAAACAGATAGGATGTTTGAGGGTGGCTTTTTTTGGGGGGAGGGAGTCTCTTTGACATAGCAACCCAGGTTGAGCATTTTCGAGCACCTCGTTAAATGCAAGGAAAGGTGGGACCAGGCAAATCTCCTCTGGGGGACTCTGAGGTTCTAAAAAAGATTCTGAGGGCTAGAATCCTATTGGTAGCTTCTGGATATATAAGACCTGTAGGAGTATTTGGTATCTCTGTCAAGCAGAGTGAAACGTAGTCTTACAGTGGGCCCTCGGTATCTGCTAGGGTTTATCCCAAGTAGCTATAAGATGTGGATGCAAAAGCACAGAGTAGCCAATAGCAACACCAAAAGGGCCCGGAATCTGCTCTGGGTGTTAGTCCAAACTTCAAAGGAACTGTCCCAGGTGCTGAACCTGATTTCCTCACAAAATGCGTCATCACACCAGACCAGTGGTTCTCAACCTGTGGGTCCCAGATGTTTGTGAACTTCAGCTCCCAGAAGCCCCAGCCACTATGGTCAATGCTCAGGGCTTCTGGGAGCTGAAGTCCACAAACATCTGGGGACCCACAGGTTGAGAACCACTGCACCAGACAGTTCCTTTAAAGTTCAGACTAAAACTCAGAGCATGCTTACCGCCCCATAGTCATCAGCCCCAGCAAACTATCTTTGCAAATGTAATAGAACTGGGCAGGCTCCTTGCAAGGCTTAGCTAATCCAAGCCCCCTTCCCCTCACCAACTGTGGTAAGGATTCAAATACCCCCATCTATAGAACAAGGAGGCTTGGATCTTATCAGTTAGCCCAAAGTAGATTGTACCCACTGAATCAATTGTTAAATGGTGAGTCAACAAATTGGTAAGTCCCATTAATTCAATAGGGTCTACCCTACATGGAACTAGCAAAAGGATTCAGGCCTACATGTGATTGCAACCTCTCGCACACACCAGTTCGGCATATGATGAAACATCCTCAACAATCTTTCTGAATCAATTCAGAAAAATAGAAATCTCTTCTGGCTGAGAATGACACACATCCCAAGCTCCTCTCTACATATCTATATATTACACACATCTCCTCTTTGCAAACTTGGGTTTACGTGGGTCTTCCCATTGCCTCATATAGCCACAAAGCATCTACATCCTTACAGGGTCTGAATAGTTCTAGATGTTTCATTGCCTCTTTTCAGCTGAAATGCATAAGCCCTGGGGGATTTCCATTTTTCTTCCCACCTTGGTCTCACCTCAGACTCATGCTCAACTAGTGACAGACTCCTAACTCACGATCCTTTCTCACACATAAAGCTGGCGAGCTGTTTTGCCCCATTGTGTCAACCATGGCTACATGAAGTGTTAGTTCTTGGACCGATGCTGGCCCAGGAACCTCTATCATTCCAGGGAAGAAAGACAGAATTGTTATCCAATGGGCAAAAATTGATTTGATTGCTGATTCCTGACAGATCAAGGGAATCATCATCATCATCATCATCATCATCACCACCACCACCACTCTCCTACATCAGACAGTCTGAGAAGCACAGCTGTAGACCAGGGATATAATTCTTCACTAATTCCCCTTGAAAGTAAGAACAAGTAACCTCAGCCATTTTCTTCCTGCTGTGAGAAAGTCTCCAAAAACAACATCATTTTCAAAACCTATTTGCAATTCAGGAGCCATCCTGTGCAAAATTTGCACGTGGCTGTTGGGCAGAAATATCATTTTCTGTGCCAAAATAGTTGTTTCCTACACAGAAAAAAACACTGTTTTCTGCATAAAACCACTTGGCAATTTTGGACAAAATGAGCTCCAAAATGCAAAGATTATTCTCAGTCCAAGATTCATCTCTTCAGGGTTTCTCAACAGAAAAACTTTTTTAAAAAAAAAAAATTCAAATATTTTCAATTTTTTTCCCCATCATTGCTGTAGACCAGAGTGGTCTGCTCATTCTGTGTCCCAAGAAAAGAGTTAGTAAAGGGCTACTAAAGCAGAGGAAACAGGAACCGTGGAAAAGCCACTATCCTACCTGTATATTTTATATCGGGTCGTAAATCCTTGACGATGTCTTTCCACAAAGGATAAGTAGCTCCGCGAGTGGTGGAAAGGCCCCCTGTCTGAAATAAGCCAATCAAATTCCTTGGAGACATGTTGGTTGGTCACAGCGGGTTCCTGGGAGGAGGGCTGAATTGTGATATGGTCCCATATAAAGAGGAAGTAGAGGAACTCAATAAGCCTCCAGTTCATGCTTTTCTGTCTGCCTTTTTCCTCTCATTCTTGCTCCATTCTCTGGAGTCCTGTGCAGGAAGGGAAGGGATGGAGGGAGGAGAGAGGGAAGGAAAGAGAAGAAGACAGAAAAACAAAAGAGAATTAATTCAGAGGTAAACATGAACTATGGGTGGGGGGAACAGTTTCATTGCAAAGGAGGAAGCTCTCTATGTCTCATCTAAAGCTCCATCTTGATTCACTTATAATCCCAACAGTGATCAGAAAATACTGTTACTTTAAATCCATAACACAAGAAGGGTTTAAAAAAATTACGGGATAGTATCAGCTGTTAAAAGCAAAGGGTTCTTGTCTTCCATAAGCAGTACTAAGAAAAGTCCATTTCTATATGTACAAGAGGTCTGGACACTAGGAATATAATGTCCATACGGGGGGTGAAAAATCCTCATCCTTCCAGCTCTGATTTCAGATTCAGCCCTTAATATTCTCTCACATATTGCAACTCAAAATAGAGGTGCTCTCATAACAGCCTTGTTGGTGTTGGTGCTTTGTGCCTTCAAGTCATTTCTGACTTACGACAACCATAACACGGGGTCTTCTTGGCAGGATTTGTTCAGGGGTGGTGTGCTCGTTCCTTCCTCTGAGGCTGAGAGAGTGTGACTTGCCCAAGGCCACCCAGTGGGTTTCCATGGCTGAGTGTGGATTTGACCCCCTGGCCTCACACAGTCCTTGCACCATACTCAAATGCCACCTCTCTCATAACAAACTGATTCTCATCCTAAAGATAACTGTTTTACCCAACCCATTCCAGGCAACCCCTTGGTTCACACTTCACTATACGATTCCTCTGTGCCCGCCTCTTGTGTTTTCATTAGTCTGTGTTCATTAGGAAAATTTGTTCTTGCAGCTAAAGATATTTCTTTTTTGTGGGGGGGGACCCTAACTGTCCTATAACAGCATATTGACAGTGCAAAGAATGAGCCTCTGCAGTTGGAGCATGTGGAACAACAGGCTGTGAACTACAGGAGCCTAAATGCCCGTGCATTTAATTGCGTCTCATCCACAGGAAAGATGTCCCTACCTACTGCTCAGAAATGTCAGAGCCTGGAACGTTCCTTGCCAAAAGTAATCCATGATCGAACTCATCGGAAAGTCCCCTTCCACCTCACCACCCAAGTCATGTTACCATTGCTGAGTGAGCAAATGATTTGACATGATTTTTCTCTACTTCTTACTAATCTTCAATGAGTTGAAGGCCCACAACAGTCGCAGCGGTCCATTCTCTCACCCTCCCCAGTGCACGGCTTTGAACCCTGCTCTCCAGAGCTATAGCCTAGTGCTCAAACCACTACACCACACTGGCTCTCACATTGTTCCACCCATAAAACATGTCTGTCTCAGTATTTTAACCTACTCTCATTAGCTATATCCAGTATGACCCACAATCAGAGAAATTCTTGACCTGTTTCAGGATATTTGGGCAGCCAAAGGTTGCCTATTTGTTCCTCATAATGGATTGCTTTCTCTCCATGTTTTGCTTCTTTGTTTTCCTTTTCCTTGTTCTTCTCCCTCATTCCAAACTGCAGCCACACTGAATGCGCTATTCCAGCCACACTGAATGTGCTATTCTGTGACACGCATCACAACACCACAACTATATTTCAACACCAGCTCTGATGAACTCTCCCCAAAGTTCGAGACCCAAGCTAACACATCGAGAGTAAAAGACATAATCACTCATGTCGACTTGGGAGGAAGGAAATGGCATGTTTGTGTTGATGGAAACGGGAGTGCGGTTTAATGAAATGAAAATAAAATGGCCGTTCGGAAGGCTGATGGATCATGGAAATGGACACAAAGATCGATAAAAGAGGCACAAAGGAAAACAAGAAACAAATTAGAGAATTGAGGGCTTGAGGAGTACAGTAAAGCAGTGGAGACAGAGACAGATCACAGAACATATGATCACTGAGAGACTGGATTGTCCAGAGCCATTCAGCTGCCTGAGGCAAAGGACAAGATGGTGCCCGTGGGGTGCAAAAGCTAACAGTACAATGCCAGTGACCAAGGAGAGCTGTCCACTGTACTCAGAGCAGAAAGCTTGTTTAGGTGGGGAGAGCTGGCTGTACAACACACACAGTTCCTTGCCTTGAACCTGGCAAAGAAGTCAAGAAAGTCAAAGTCTCCAAAGTCAAGAAGCACACAAAGAGCGCGATGCAAGTTTACACGGCGATAGCAGAAGCTGATGGAGAAACTGGAAATCCATCTGCCCGGGGAGCCAATGCACTCACTCACTGTAAGCTAGCCCCGCGTCGAGCAATTAAGAGACAAAAGGCAATTAAGCATCGTCAGAAATGATTAGGTAAACACGTCGAGTAATTAGGTATGTGATTTGCGGACTATGTCATCCGCACAAATGGATTTTGTCATAAAAGTAACGGTAATGGAGAATGGGACTTGGACGGTTCCTTGCTAGAAAGCTGGCTTCCATTATACACTAAACATCATGCTTCGTTTTTTGTCATCAGATGTCTCATTCTCAGAGCTGGCAAAGAATTCATGGGTCTTGACTGATGGATATACCCATTATCAACTTTCTGCCTGTTCTGCAAATTCAGTTAACAATTCAGTGGCAGTAGAAGGTTGCTGAGCTGGAACTGGACACTGTATTGGGCTTCCCCAGGACTTCATCTGGTAGTGAAAGCTAACACACACCACTGTTATAAGATGAGGGCTATTGGTGGCAAACAATGAAGCAGATGGTGGATAGCAGAAGAAGAACTGCAGCCCATTAGCTGAAGTGCTTCAGCATCCTTCCCACAGCAAGTGGTCCATAGAATCATAGTATCACGGTGTTGGAAGAGACCACAAGGGCCATCTAGCCCTACCCCATTCTGCCATGCGGGAACACACACTCAAAGCACTCCCAACAGATGGCCATCCAGCCTTTGTTTAAAAATCTCCAAAGGAGGAGCCTCCACCAAACTCCGAGGCAGTATATCCCACTGTCAAACGGCTCTTACCATTAGGAAATTCTTCCTCATGTTTAGACAGAATCTCTTTTCCTGAAGTTTGAAGCTGTTGCTCCATGTCCTAGTCTCTGGAGCAGCAGAAAGCAGGCTTGCTCCATCCTCCATATGGTATCTCTTCAAGTATTTAAACATAGCTCTCATGTCACCCCTTAACCTTCTCTTCTGCAGGCTAAACATCCCCAACTCCTTAAGCTGCTCCTCATAGGACTTCATGGTTTCCAGGCCTTCTACCATTTTGATCACCCTCCTCTAGATATGTTCCTCCCTAAAACGTGATGCCCAGGATTGGACACAGGTTTATTCCAGGTGAGGTCTGACCAAAGCAGATAATATTGAAAAAGACAAGAAAAGGACAATGTGCATTTAAAAAAATATATAAGCTTATTCCTATTTCCTCTTAGGGGAGTTTTGGAAACAGGAGGAAGGATTAAAAAAAAAACTGGGAAAGAATAATCGAAATGATAAAAGCCCAGCATGCCACCTTCAAAACACCCTTCTAAGTTCAGAGCCAAAGACCCTAAATAAGAGGGGCTTTGCTTGCCAATGGAAAGACAGCAGAAAGGGGACCAAGTCAAGTTCCAGTGGGAGAGAGTTCCACAGCCTCGGAGTAGCCACTCAGAAGGCTTTCTTTATTTATTGAAGAAGGCTTTATCTATTTACCCTATGTCCTTAGGCTTTCAAAACTCCAACGCTCCAAACAAACCTGTTTTACCATAGCATCATAGAGCTGGAAGAGACCCCAGGGGCCATCCAGCCCCTGTTTAAAAATCTGAACAAAATCCTGTCCTCCTTCCTTTAAGCTTTCGTCTGTGACTTCAGACTTCTCCAATGCTCCTCACACCTGATTGAAAGCTTTGCTCCCTTGTAGACAAGATGTTCTCTCACTTCCCTGGCGTCGTGTCCCTTGTTTCTGTTAAGACCCGAGGGCAAATCATCATCATCGTTGTTGTCATCCCCGAAAGTACTAAAACTTGATAACGAAGGTAGGAAAACAGAAAAGCTGCTGCCTCTCACTTGAAATTCACACACAATTAGCTCGGCGCGTTTGGTCGCCGGCGTTCCCGCGACCCACATTTTGCTTCCAAGACCGAAAACAGGAAAAGTTAAAAAATCAACTCAAGTTGTTGCTTACGGTGTGGTTTTAATGGAAGAACGAAGGTAAGCAAATTGCTGCGGGTACTTTGCTTTGCTGCAGCTGCACAACCTGCCTCCAGGGAGATGGGGAATGGGAGAGAATGAAAGAGAGAGGGAGAGAGAAAGTGGGGCCGGATAACATCCTGAAGGGCACAGAAAGGAATGAGTCAGCTAAAGGACTGGCATTTGCTGAGTACAAAGTGGTCTAGAAAAAGGGCACGAATATCTCCCCCGCACAGTTCAATTCTTATTGCAAGAAATGGCACCACTAGGCAGGACTCCCGGGTGGACATCCAGGGTCCCACTCAGAAAATAATACAAAACAGGAGGGGGTCCAAACTAGGCTCCCCAGACCTCAGGGCCTAGTCCTGAGTCTCTTGTTTTCCTAGGCCATCTCCAGGTAGGAGACAAGAGTGCAAATTCTTTAGTTTGGGTGGGCTCAGCTCGGGGCAAGAGGAAAGGACTGAGTGCAAATCTTCCACTCAGGTAGTAGAGCAGCGGGCTCTACTGCAGGCACCATTTGCAAGGCTCGGTGGATCCACTGCAGAGACTCTCCTGGGGCTTCTATGTATTTGCTTAGTTACAGTAGCGTCCTCTTTCCCTCCCAGTGCTTGTCGTGCCAGGGCTCACCCTCCACTCTGCTTTGGATCCACCTTCTGGCTAGAAGCACATAGATTGAATGTCCCTCATCCTGAGGCCAAAGAGCTCTCTGGCTGAGAATCCTAAACGCCCCTCCCTAAACTGCAATCCCCAGGATTCCATAGGGTGTTGAAAGTGGGATAATAGCACTATAACAGTGTAGTGCAGAACTGGCCGGAGACTCAACATGGAACATTCAGCATTCAACCTGGGGGCTCGACCACCCACTGATGATCCCCTCTCCATACACCTGAAGATACTACCTAGCTATAAACCAGTGCTTTTTGTTCTTTGAATCATTTATCTATATATCTATATATGCACAAGCAGAGGGGAAATCTGACTTTGGCTTTCCTGCTTCAGATTTGGGCTTAGATACCAACAGCAGAATGTGTTTAGAGAGAGATCCATGTCTCTCAGGTGCCTATCTCTTCTATTTTCTCTTGCTTCAATCCAGAGGTCAATACATTTGTTTTCTTTCCATTACAAGCAGAAAACTGGGCAAAATGGAAGGAGAGGCAGGGCTGCAGAGGTGGGAAGGACACAAGTCATACTAATTCCTTGCCTTCACAGGCAAGTGCAGCCTTCCAAAAAGCCTGGACGGGCCGGCTGCAGTTTGGGGAAAGACTGAGGGTGCCGGGGTCAATTCAGCTGTGATCAATGCTCCCGAACTCTGCTGGAGCTGGCAAGCCAAGCTCAAAATAGCACAGAGGCCAGCAAAGCTGTTTCAAACTGAAGTGGACCGTGCAACACGCCACATAAAAAGGGAGAGACAGTGAAACCTGGAGAGCTAAACAATACCGGCATTGTGTCTTTGGCCTAGATAGAATGAGTCCAATAAATGCAGAGGAGATGGGTGGCCTTTAGCTTCTAGCTTCAAGGTCCAGAGAGAAAGCTAGGTTTGCATCCCATAAGTTCCTTTGGATACAACGGGAGTTGCTTCAACAGAAGCATGCATATAGCAGTGCCAGGAGGAAGAGGATAAATGGAGGAAGAGGTACAGGGAATCCTTGATTCTCCAGGTGTAACAGTGCAGTGCAGAAATGGCCAAAAGTCACACGAAGCAACACTTCTTCTGCTTGCATTGTTGTTGCTGTGGTTGTTGTCACTGTGAGCCTTCAAGCCACTTTTATCAAACTATCATGGGATTTTCATGACAAGATTTGTTCAGATGGAGTTTGCCACTGCTGTCCTTTGGGGCTGAGAAAGTGTGACTTGCCCTGGCATGTTTCAATAGCCAAGCAAGATTTCAAATCCATTTCTTTTGGAGCTCTAGTCCAATACTCAAACTGCTACATCATGTTGGCTCTTAAAATGCTGCACATGTTCTAAAACGTGGGTCACTAAAATGTGCATGATGAGGGTAGAGGAATACACAGAAATACACTTTAGCCCACAGCGAAAAGTCATGCAAATTGCTATGCAGATGAAATAAACAAATTAGGAAAACTGTATGAGAACCTCAGCACAGCAAGAAGACAGACATCCCAATGGGAGAACAAAAAAGTAGAGAATGCAGTTGAAACTCAACAAAACTCGAGCAAATCAAGGCTAAGAAGTTTTCACATCCCTGCTTAGCGTTAAGGTAGACCACAAGGTCTTTGCTAGGGAAAATAAATCTTCCTTGGATTTCTTTCCTACTTACCTAACTTTTGCCTAGGTAACATCTTTTCCTGCTGAAAGCGGACAGGTAATGCCAGCAGTGTTTTGGACCCTGGGCATTCATCCTTTGATGTGCGTCGCACGACAAACCAGATGGCCGCGTATTCCCTGCCAGCGTGTGAGACTCGGTTTGCTGTGAGCACCTGCAACCTCTGTCTCATTGAATATTCTGACTTGCATCTGATTTTACTTGAGACGTCCTAATGCAGAGACTGATCCAGATGAATGACCCCCCCCCCCAGGACAGTTAAGCCTCTTCCCATTCTAGATTTCTGACATGGAATTGTCAAAAAATATCAACCTCTTTGTCTTCCAGTTCACAGAAAGGGAGCTACAATGCCCTTGAAGGAATGGGTGTGCTTCTACAATGACATAGAGGGTAGGTTCCTTTTCAACCTGCCACCCTCCGTTTAAGACGAGCGGAGGTTACACCAAAAATGTGGAGGGCTGGATGAAGAAGGATCACATCTCCCCATATAAGCTGGCCCAAGTTGTAAGATTTTCAGGAGAGGGTTTTCTCCCAATCCCAGCACCTTCAGAGGCATGGTTGGCGAGGACGTGGAATGGAGGCCATTTCTGCACTGCACTCTTATAGTGCTATAATTCCACTTTCTATATTCTGGGGTTTGCAGTTTAGGGAGGGCATTTAGAGTTCCGGCCACTTCCTGTGGATTTTGTTTCCTCGTTGGACTTTTGGCAACCCACCTGGTCCCCAGCAGGTTCCATAGACAGAGACCCACACCCCTCCAGCCCCTCTGAAGTTGCTTCTTCTTCTCCCACTCCCTTCTGGCACAAACAAGCCCTGTATCCCCTCCCCTTGCAAGGCATCAGTTGCATGTTAAATTGAAGCCACCATGCAGCAACTCCTCCAATTTCCTCCCTGATCTCTCCCTGTGCCGGAAGAAGCCTCCGGTACAGTATACAGCACGTACGGCATCTTCGCTCTTTCTCTCTGGGCTTCCTTGTCTTGCCTCGCTCCACAGATGAATTATGGATGCAGAGCCGCATCTTTCCTTCTCATCTGCCTCCTCTTCCCCCTCTCCCCTTGCCGTCTTCCCCCCATCAGTCTGACCCCTGCAAATAACCAGCAATTCACACCTGTACGGACCCTTATCACTGCCTCCCACCTGCCTGTTATGTCTCCCCTGATTCCATGCCCTGCAAGCGAAACACTCCTTCATTCTTTAAATGGCCTCTTATCTCTGCATTTACACCTGTCTTGTCAATGGCGGGCCGTGCTCCCACCCGGCAGTGCCTACCCCACTGCTTCCGACTCCCCCAACCCCGATCTCACTTCCTCGCCATCCGATTATTCCATTCCCAGCTCTTGCCTTCCCTGCAGCTGTCTCGCTTTCATCCTTCCCCATCTGCTCAGAACAGAAACTCGATGCTCACTTCACTTTCAGAGGCCTCCCGTCAGCGACCGCTTTGGCTAACTTTGCTTCCTGTCGCAGGTTCACCTTTGAGCCCGGCTCCAAAGCGAAGACGTGCCAAAAAAAAAAAGAATGAATCACGCAATTTTGGGAGCTCTTTCATAGGTACACATAGACACCACCTCAGTCTCCTCTTCTCAGTTCATCTTTTAACAGGCCCCCACCATCTGGAGAGGCAGACAGGTGGAAAACAGAGTGTGGAATTTACACTTGAGACAGACGAAGGAAAAAGGCACCATTTTGCAGCAAGATCTTGCTAAGATCAAGATCAGCTCAGCTTTAGGATGGTGGTTGCTACCTTATTTTCCTGCCAAAATGGCTTCGCAGGGCACAGACTTTCTCCCAGGGTAAAAGGTGGCCTTTAAGATGCAGTTCTCATTATTTCTCCCCAGGGGAGGTACAAGGGTTTGAATCCCCACTACTGAGAGCTGCAGCCAAAGAACCTCTGGAGGTCCACAAGTTGTCTCTCCTCACCCTGTTTGAAGGTGACCACTGTGTTGTTAGATGCTGTTGGACTCCTTGAAAGGCCCATCTGTCCTACTCTTGCATAAAGAGAAAAGTCCTGAAATAACAGAGAATAGGGGCTTTAAGGTGGCCCTCAGCAGTTAGGACTTGGACCCAAGGCTGAATAACAAACACCTACTCTCCTCATCTTCCCACTTGCATAGGATACCTCTCCATTTAATTTCGGGCAGAAGTAGGCAGGCCGGGGAGGCTAGCTTTAGCCCCTCAGGAGAACTTGGGGGGTAAACAACCCCTCCCCAGACCACACAAAAGTCTTTTTTTTTTCTTTTTTCTTTCTTTCTTTCTTTTTTTTTTTTTTGGAGGCAAGGGTTTGAATCCCCACTGGGACATGGAAACACACTGGGTGACCTTGGGCACGTCACACACTCTCAGCCTCAGAAAACACCTAAGGGTCACCATAAGTCAGAAATGACTTGAAGGCACATAACAACAATGATGCTGGATGAGGTCTGTGGCTGTCGATGTTTTCTAAAGAGATCTGTTCCTGGGAAGAACACAGTAGGGGCAGCCTTGCTTCCAAATACAGACTCTTTCAACATCCTAGCTACTAATTCAGCAAGAACCTTCAATTACCCTTCCTCTTCCTGCCTCACGTCTCCTTTTGATTGGAAGGCCCGAGGGCAAGGGCTTTCTTGTTTGCATTAATCTTTCAACCAATCAGAGAGCCCCTCCGGTTAAAGCGCAGGGCAGGAGGCCTTTCGCTAAATTAAACAAGTCGCAAATCAATAGCCACCTACCTGCCCTCCAGCCTCAAAACTCTGAACATGCAAGCAAATGTCATGGCTGGGAGCCGTTACCACTCATGAATTACATGCCTTCCGAGATACCAGAGAGGGAAGCCAGGACACAAAAGCGATGAATGAGGAATAACAGACGAGTGAGGACGGGCTGCAGCAGTTTGCTTTTGCCCGAACCTACTGGAAAGGGCTAACTTCCGTGCCCTCTTCTCCTCCCCCCGCTGCAAGCTGCTTGTGCACTCTGAACACAGTTTGCAGAAACTGAAGCAAGCTGAGTACAGCAAGGGAAAATGGGGTGAGGAGAGAGACTGGGATATTTGACACACAAATGAAAAAAGTGGGACGATTAATCAGGATTGCCCCTTCCAGGTCAGTTGGAGAGTATGGAATTATTCAATTGGATGAGGTGCATAGAGGTAGGAAGGAGGCTATCACAGGTTCTGGTGGCACCCCAGATGTTGTGGGCATCCAGCTCCCATCCTGCCACAGCCAGCCTGACCAGTGTTCAGGGGTGATGGGAGTTGTAGTTCTGTTACCCATCTAGAGGGCCATTGCGGATGTTGTTGGCCTGCAGATCCCATGATCCCTTACCATAGACCATATAACCCAGGGATGGTGTGAGTTGCAATCTGACAACATCTTGAAAGATGCCCAGCTCTATCTAAAGCGATAGTTCTTTGAGAACCGTTGGTCCTCCCAATGTTTTGGGTTTTGCCTCTCAGAATCTCTATCCCTTTGCAATGTTGGGTTGGGGTGCAAGCAGTTGAGGTCCCAAACATCTGGAGATTTGAGAACCACCCATCTAAAGTAAACCAAGACTGTCTCTTCTGAAGCTCAGCACCTCCTCGGGGTCTCAGCTAAGGTCTTTCCCAGCTCTTCTGATCTGCTGCTTTTAACTGGAGGTCCCCAATTCAACCTGGGACCATCCATGGAAAACAGGCACCCCACCAATGAGTGACAGTCTTTCAGAAGAGCTCGCCAGACATCCAAAAAAAGATAAATACGCCACACCTGATTTACATTGACGCTGAAAAACTAGGGCAGCACACACTGTTCCTAACAAATTATTGCATGATTCTCAGTTGCATCTATGAATTCTTTATACTGAAAGTATTTTGTTTCCGATGACACTGGGCAATGGGAAATTTATATTGGTGGTAAGTCAACAATTACAAAAGAGATGAACAGCTTGTTGGCTTTCACTCCAACCACAAGTCAGAAGCTTGTGATTCAGGGGCTACCAAAATGAACCCACGTCCAAGAAATTTGGCTTTGAGGTTCATCTCTGCCACTGATTCACTCACTATCAATCTCTTAGTGGCAGAGGCAAGTGCCTATCCACTTTAAGCTTGTGTCTCTTGTTTTGTTTGTCGTAATGGTTGGTATTCCCTTCCTTCCTCTGCAATGTCCAAAGTTCCCCAGGGATCAAAGTTGTATTGGGATAGCTCCCCCACCCCCATTGCTAGTAGAGAACAGAGGTTATTTGAGAAGCGTCTGCTTATCTTAACTTTCTGTATGCTTTAAACTATATTCCCAAATCTGGGGGGAAAGCAAGACATGAATGGTGACGGAGATGATGGACAAAATCCTATATCACACTCTGCACTTCATAACATTACAAATCTGTAGCTGCATTGCAAACATACCATGAGACCATGTTGGTGAATTGCAAAGATGACCAACTGGGGGCCAGCAAGAGTGCTCCAATGTGCACCAGGCATATCTGATGGTTATTGTGCTCTCCTGCAGTGCTCTGCCACTTCCTAGCTGGTGTCCAGATGTGCATCAGGGAGAACCCCATGGGAACAGTGCCCATTGCACATCAGGCCACGGCACATTGGTTTCTCCACTATTTCACATTGATCTTTCCACTATTGCTATTTCACATTGATCTTTCCATCAGCCTCTCCTCTATCACTATTTCACCTCAGTCTCTCCTCTATTGCTATTTCACACTGGTCTCTCTTCTTCTGCTATTGCAGTTCCATCTCTCCTCTATTACTATTGTACACCAGTCCCTCCACTATTACTATTGCACATTGGTCTCTGCACTATTGCTATTTTACACTGTCTCTCCACTATTGCTATTGTACATCAACCTCTCCATTATTGTTATTATACTTCTGTGTCTCTACTAGTGCTGTTTCACAATGGTCTTGCTACTACTACTCCACAGATGCCCACACACTGTAATGTCACAATACCTCAAGGTGAGTATGAATGTCACAAAGCTACTCAGTTTTATTTTGTACACACTGACGGCCGTTAAATAAAGTGTAAATCCCAAGCAGAATCCCAGCCAAGAAGGAGGAAGAAGGCAAGGAGAAGGAGTCAGGGATCTCCTGAAGCAGCCGGCTATTCGGGGGGTGGAAAGCAGACCACATGGTGCATTGTCTCCTCCTCCAAAATCTTACTGACACCTTCCAGAATCTTATGGTACGAAGGGCACTGGCACCACAACCTGCCATTTTTAGATTTCCATCCAGTGCATGAAGAAGAAGGGAAGGAGGACACACCTTTTTTCCTTTCTTGTTTTGGCAGTAGGGTCCCAAGCGTTTCCAGAAAGGGATGCTCTTCCACCCTGTCACCCAACCGCCCTGTCCTTAATTAAAGAGCACTGAGCAGAATTAACTGGCATCAAGTCCCTGCACTTTTATGGGCTTCACTTCGGTGGCGCTTTTACGACCTCCCAAGGCTGGGAATTTGGCTCCCTCTCAAGACGCTGACTCTTCCCCCCTTGAAAGGGTTTTTTGGTGTCCCATTTTGAAATGCACTTGGCTTCCTTCCATCTTGCCCTCAAAGAATTTTCTCTCCTTACAGTCCCCCCCCCATACACACACATGCATGTGTACCCTTTAGGCTAAATAACAATATATTTTCCTCCCACTCTCTGTGTATTTTTTTTTAAAAAAAACCTCATTTAATTTGCATTTCCACAGCAATGTCACATTAGTATAATGGAATTACAATGTCTCTCTTCTTTTTTAAAATGCTTCCAGCAACCGACGACACTGCATTTATCCGCTGATCAGCTAAGGGAACCAACAGGACACATCGGTGAGGACGGCTGGCAAGGGGCAAAGCCATTCTGGGTTTTACTCTGAACTTTAAAAAGGAGCTAGATAAGATACTGTTTCCTATTCCCCCCCCAAAACAGGTTCAGCCCCTTAGGTAGCTCCTTGATAAGTTTGGACTAAAGCCCTGAGAAGATTCACCACTCCTCAAAATTCAGTATGTTGGGTCACTCCTGGGGCTAAACTGCAGGGGGATTCACTGCCCCACTGATAGGGGAACCCAGTGCTGGCAGCCAGCTCAGAATGTTTTACTACCTGAATCAAAAGCACTGACTTTCCTCATTAAGCCGATTAGGTTGACATTGGCAATAAGACTTTGCCCTTCATTACAGGACTGCCTTTCCAGGAGGTGCAGGATAGGCCAAAACACACACAGTCCTGCCCTCCCAATCATTCCATCCCATCATTTGCCAGCCTCTGAGACAGTAGCTTATAAAAAAAAAAAAACACTAACAAGACAAAGCTAACACAGAACGAAATGAAAATCCATTTTAACTAAGCCAAGAGTATACAAAATGTAGGCCCAGGACTATTTTTCCGCCCCCAGCAGGGTTAAAAATGCTTCCAAATGACCTCTAGCAGATGTGTAGAACATTTCCACCACATTAGGGAAAGAGGGTTGGGCCAGGAGAGGGCTTTTTTGGAAAAAGGAACTGAGCATGAAGTGGTTTCTGCTCACTTCCTGTGTTGTTCAAGAAAACCCTGAAACATGGGTGAAAATGTCCCCCATGTCCTCCACTGGTTATATTACTCTGGGACAATGCTTCTCAGAATTTGGTTCTTCAGGTGTTCTGCACTTCAAGTCCTAAAAATCTCAGCTAGCTTGACCAACAATGAGGAATTCTGGGAGATGAAGTCCAAAACATCTGGAAGACCAAAGCGTGAGAACCACTGCATTAGAATACTTGTACATTCTCTCATCAGGGATCGTTATGAGGCAGCTCTTCACAACTCCACCATTCCACCTTGCAAGAGGATCTGCCTGAGGAGTGGGCAATTTGTGGCCCTCCAGATGTTGCTTAGCTCCTATCAGCCCTAGACATGGAAGCCAATGGCAAGCACTGATGGAAGTTTCACTCCAACAACTCCTCTACCCACCTGGCTGGAGCTCTTGGGAACTAAGTTTGCAATGTCTTCTTCTTGGCTGACTTAAGAGCCAAGACAGTGATTAAGACAAGGAACAAAGGCACACTCCAAGGGATATGATAGCCATGTTTAAATATTTGAAAGGTTGCTGTATTGAAGAGAGAGCAGGCTTGTTTTCCACTGGTCCAGAGACTAGGACAAGGAGCAATGGATTCAAGCTACAGGAAAAGAGATTCCACCTAACCCTCGGGAAGAACATCCTGATGGTCAGAGCTTTCCGGCAGTGGAATCTGCTGCCTCGAAGTGTGGTGGAGTCTTCTTCTTTGGAGGTTTTTAAGCAGAGGCTGGATGGCCATCTGTCTGTAGTGCTTTGATGTGTGTTCCCACATAGCAGAAGGTGGACTGGACTCTGGATGGTGGTCTCTTCCAACTCTATGATTCTACAAACAAGACCATCTCAAACTCTATGATCTCTGCTAGACGGTTATTTTTCTCACCTTAACACATGTGAAGAAAAGCAAGACACTGCTATGACCTCTTTAGCTAGCTGCTGTGATTTCAGTCTCCCTACGAGCAGCGTAATTAATGCCACTTGGCATCCGAGACACTAGAAGCTGCACGGGTGCCAATAATTCAGGAGCCCCTACAAAGCTGGCACCCATCAAAGGGTTGAGCAACCAACTCACAGGAGAGCCGTGCAAGTGAATCTTGAATAGCCTTTCAGAAAAGGCCAGAAAGCTGGACACCTTGCTTCCTTCCCCACTTCTCAAACCCCGGGTAAATGAACAAAAAAAGCAAGGAAAGGCAGAAAGATGAATGTTAAGGTCGCAAGATGTCACGCTATCATTTGCCAGGAAACCAATCAAGGCGAGTGAGACAAAACCAATCAAGGCAAGTGGGGGAAAGAACAATCAAGGGGAATGTCTCAAGGGGCTGAGCAGGAAACAGAGAAGTTCATCACAGGACACGGAGACGTGATCACCATGCGTAAGCTGGAGGTGGTGTTTCACCTAGGTTTCTCTCACTCTCTCTCATCGGTGATAAATATGGGAGCAAGCTTTGGTTTTGTCCTCATAAAAAGCTGCTTTGCACAAGGTTAGACTCCCAGGGCAGAATTCGGTTGATGTAAAAGTTTGGTGATAGTATATCAGTACAGCAGGAAGAGAAAGGCCATAGAAATATCAGCCATACGAAGAAGTAAGGTGTTGGAGACCATTGGCTGTTCAGAGCCAGTGGATTTTGTCTGCCTTCTCTCACTGCCACTGTGCAACCCAGAAAAAAATGGAATCATTAGCAAAATGCACCAGCAGGATTCTAGCCACAGACTCCAGGGTCTCAGGAGAAAAAAAAAAAAGTTTGGAAGTCCATTGAAACAACAAATTATTTCTTATTAATTCACTGGCCATCAGTAACAAAGGAAAGACTATACTGCATTACAACTGTAATTGAAAGAATAATCCTGATTGACTGACTGACTGGCAAAACTATAGCTTTAAAGGCAACATCTACAGCTCTGGAGGTGTGGCTACATTGAATAGCGGAGGAGGAATACCACACAGTTCAAGTGCTGGCGCATGCCTCTGCCTTGTGTGGATTTTGAAGCAACAAAGAGATAGACAGTGTGTTCTACACTACAGAACAATGACTTGTAGCATTTGGATGCCCCCCCCCATAATTACAAAATTACTGTTTAATCACATTTCTAGAAAGTTTCTTTTTTAAAATAATGGCAGATTACTAATTGCCGATGGGGTGAAAATATAACTAAAAATAATGACTTCTAATTTTCTGGCTCTCCTTTTAACTGGCCATATCACAGTCATTCTTGTGCCAGTATGCATACTTTGCTAGAAAGCTGTGATCCCTGATTGGACAGGATTTCCCACGTAAATGGTACAGGAAAGATTGGAGTTAGGTTCCTTTATTCCATGGACTTGAAATGTTAGCAGAGACACATTCCACATTTAGAAGGTCAGCATTCTACAAGGTTTTTAATGCTCTGTGCTCTGTTTATTACTGCTTTTTCTTTTGGTAATTGTTTTATCTCTTTTTAAAAAATTGTAAAATACTTTCAGAGTCCTGTGTTTGGAGAAGGGATTAACAAAGACGAGAGAGAGAGAGAAAGAAACGGATGGACAAAGAGATAAATAAATAGATGGACGGACGGACGGACAGATGAACAGATGCAAAGACTGCACTTGAGTATTAATGGGCCTCTCTGCCTCTCTCCTCCCCTCTTCATATCTCTACAGTCTGATTTTGGCATCAGGCTCCTTTCTCATTCATTCTCTCTCTCTCTCTCTCTCTTGCTCTCCAGATGCTATTTAACAGCTGCTACAATCTCCTCTCTTCCTCCTTCCACCCCTACCCCTCTTCCCACCCCACCACAAATTGATTTGGTGACCTTCAAGAGATGGGGAGGGAGGTGGTGCTACGCCGAAGCGTGGAGTGCATCCGGGAGATGAACGACTCTGCAGGAGTTGCACGTTGCTGTGATCACAGCTTGCCACTGGGAACACTCGCGCTCCCATCTCGCGAGAATCCGTGGGGTCGCTCTGCAAAACTGGCTGGCAGTCGATTCCAATCAAGAGCCAACGTAACAGAGGAGCCAAGAGGGCAAATCTCAAATATGGGGTTAGACTGCTGGACTAGGTTTTGGAAGGCTGAAGTTCAAAGTTCCCACTGAGCCAGGAAACTCACTGGGTGACCTTGGGCCGGGCTTTGTCTCTCAGGCTGACCTACCTCACAGGGTTGTTGGGAGGATAAAGGAGAGAGAAGGAGAGCTATGCACATCGCCATGAGCTGATTTGGAGAAAGCTGGGATATAAATGGAGCAAATAAATCAATAAGGGGCAAATTGGGCAGCTTCACTTGCTGCCCCCTTCCTTTTCTTTTCATCTGACTTCCTCAAGAAATTTGCAAGTGTTGATAAGCTATCCTCAAAAGCACGCTGAACAAAAATTAACACTCAACTGCACAGGCCAAATTCAGCAGGTACGCCTTTTCCCATTATGAAGATCTCAAGTTCTTCTCATTGAATCTATGGAGGCATCTGCAACATTTCGGAAAGTCCTTAAGAGGAAAAAAAAATGAGGTGAACTAAATACCGAAGGCTGGCTGAGTCTGGTGACTTATTCATGTAAATCATCCTTCTGGACTTAAAGCCCTAAGCAATGACTAAATTATCATAAGATAACAGTGCAACGATTTCGGCTCTTCAAATCAAAACAGACACCTCTAAAAGAAACAGCAATTAAAAAAAAATCCATAGGGGGAAAAAATACTAAAAACACAGAATGAAATTTTAAAACAGAAGCCTTTTTTTTTAAAAAAAACAACAACCTGCCAACGATGGAAGTGTACAAACATTTTTGTAATTCTGCCCTGATGGAGCCACCACTAAAAAGGCCTTGCTCTCCATGTCCACCAATTTAACCTCTCTTACTGATGTGCCAAATTGAGCTAAATGCACAAAGAGCTTCTGATGGGTCAAGATCAGATAGAATTGCTGTGCCACCATGGAACACAATGGTTTATACACCATAAAGGCTCTGGTGCACCTCCGAGGAAACGCTACAATGCAATGAAGTCTATCTCCGCCAGCAATTGCTGTCAACTGCCATCAAGTTGACTTCAACTTACAGTGACTCTATGAGTTAGAGATCTCCAAATCACCCTGTCCTCAACCACCCTGCTCAGGTCTAGCAGATTCAGGGACATGCTTTCCTTGATGGAGTCCATCCGTTTGCAACGGGGTCTTCCGCTTGTCCTACTGCATCTACTTCACCAAGCATTATTGTCTTTTCTACTGAGTCACGTCTTCTCAGGATGTGTCCAAAGCACAACAGCCTCAGTTTAGCCATCTTGGCTTCTAGGGAGAGTTCCGATGGTATGGACATCCTTGCTTCAGTATTCAAAGATTTATCTTTGCACTTCGAGGCCCAGCTGCCCTTCCAAGTCCCAGCCTTCTTCTCATTTCTTGACTGCAGTCTCCATTCTAATTAATGGCGGAGCCAAGGTGGGGAAAATCTTGAGCTATTTGAACATCTTCATTGTCTTCCTTAAAGTGGTGTAAATCCAGTGGTGGAGCTTGGAGTGCATGGACGGGGGCAAGAGGGGGGCGGGGCTACAGCATGAGGGGCGTGGCCACTGTGTGCAGGGGCGGGGCATGATGCATGGGGGCGCGGCCAGGGCACATGAGGGTGTGATAGAGCATGTGGGGGCGTGGCCATGGGCGGCGTGGCCAAGGGCAAATTGCCCCTCCGCCTCCACATCCCTGCACAACTATATAAATTTTCTGTATTTTCTTCCTTTTTTCTATGTGTACAGTTGAATGTTTATTTTTGTTTTACATGTGTGTGTTGTGTACTCTTAATAAAGTACATTCACTTAGAAAGGAGGAGGAGGAGGAATTACATCTCAGCTTGGGCCATTTCCACACCACACTGTTACAGTGCTATTATTCCACTTTCAACCTCCTATGGAATCCTGGGGTTTGCAATTTAGGGAGAGGCACCGAGAATTCTCCACCAGTGAGCTCTTTGGCCTCAATAAACTCCAAAACTTTTTTTTAAAAAAAGAAAAAAAATACTGTTTCCTGCACAGAAACCTTTTTTTTTCCTTCTGTGCAAAAAACAACTCTTCTTGCCATTTAAATACAAGGATGTTCAAATACCGGGGAAAAACTAATTATTCATCCTTCTATGCAAAGATAAAATAGTTAAGGATTTGCATTCTCATAGCAGAGGAAAGATTGCAGTTAGATAATAAATAGGTCAGCAATCACATATCGATACAGAAAGATCTATCACAGCCTTCCCAAGCTATACACCTATTTCATTCTTGCATGCAAGAATTGTCCAGATACCCAAGGAACGAAACAGAAACAGCCAGATGCAATATTTCGAAAAGGAGATGCCTTTCACAATTGCTTTTTCTTTGTGTGTGTCTCTGCGTGTATCATGTGTATGTATTATGCTGTCACAGACCATTAAAATTAAAACTTATGCAACCCTAAGGCAGGGTTTTTTTGGCAAGATCTGTACAAAGGGGTTTATTCCAAGATTTCCAAACATAATGCAAAAATTAAACAGACCAAACCAAAAAAAAAATCAATAATTATTTAAGATACAATATACAATAAACATAATGTGATTAAAAGAGGAACCTCTCAGATGCTGCATATATGTCTGAATAAATAACTTTACAAGACGTAGCAGCAAAGGAACCAAACTTTGCAAAAATTTCTGCTGCATACTTACTAGTGGTTAGTAGACAAACTGAAAGCCAGCATGGTTTGAATGTCGATCTAGCACCCGGGAGACAAGGGTACCAAATCCCAAACAGCAAAGGAAACCGCCTGAGCAAACTGGGGAAAGTCACACTCTCTCAGCCTCAGAGAAAGGCCATGGCACACCTCTAAATAAATCTTGCTGAGAAAACTCTATGATAGGGTTGTCATAAGGGGGAGTCAACTAGAAGGCCCAGAGCAACACAAATAATCTGTGATCATTATATTTTTTCATAACATTTCTTAACATTTTACTTGCCTTTTCACTTTCTTCCTTGAACTTCCTCCATAGTCATTCCAAGTCTTTGCTATTTTCACCCATATTCCACAGGCCTTGTTGTTGCAAGCTGTCCTTGAACACCCTCACAACTAAGCTGTTTTTCCCCCCAAAAAATCTTCTTATACCCCTACCCATCCTCACTTTTCCTCCTTCTCCTTCTCTAGCTGAACTTTTTTAAGCAGCATTAGCACAAGGAGGATGCTGAAAGAAGGCTGGAGAAGTCCAGCCCTTTGGGGTCAGGTTGAGCAGCCTCCAGAAAACAAGGTTATAAACCTTGAGCTGGGAAATGAATGGGATTTTATGGTTGCCAATACTACTCTAGCTGTGTGTGACTGCCTGCAACAGCCAAATAGCAAACAAACAGCAGCGGCCTCCAGAATCCCCTACATCATCAATACCTTTTTCTCAAAATGGGGATGCAAGGCAGCTCACTGATTAAAATGAGCACGATACAGCCGAAAACATTAGTAGGATCGAAATACAGTTTAAAACACACCATATATATAAAAAATAAAAGGCATTTAAAAAAAAAAAGCACAGCCATTTTAAGAAGCTTTACTTCTAAAACCCTGTGAGGAAGATAAAGCGTTTGCCTGCTGACAGAAGGATGGCATGGAGAGGGGGCATTTTGGCCTCCCAGGGAAGGTGTGGCATCCAAGAAGGCCCTGTCTTGCACCCACTTATGAAATACGTGGAAGGTGGTGAGATTGAAAAAACAGAGGGAAAGCCAGCTGAGCCCCGTTCAGGAAAGAGTTGCATAGACTGGGAGACTCCATGTGGGGACAGGGCAGCAAACAACTGGGCAGAGGACAACTGACACACACACACCACTTACGAGTGCTTGGCAGTCTTGCCCATCTGCCGCCCACCCCTTGGCATCTGCTGCCTGAGGCAGCTGCCTCCTTCTCCCTCACGATAGGACTGGCCTCATGTTTCCATCTCAGTTCTAGCCATAAAAAGGCACTGGGACCAAAAGATGTTATCAGTAACCCAGATCCTTGTCTCTCTCCCCCACTGCTGGCCCACATTCTTTTTTGTTAAAGGGGAAAATAAATAGCTCTCAGCTACAAGCATGCATATAGAGAGAGAGAGGTATATAGATGATTTGTGTTGATTTTTTTCCTGCACAGCCTGACACCATCTTCCTCCCCTTCCTGTGAAAGGAGAGGGGAAAGCAGATTGGCCAAAGTCTTTGCTGGATGCCCACTAAACCTCCTTTTAAAAGAAAAAATGGAGGGGGGAGAGAGAGAGGTCTAAAACAAACGGGAACTGGAATTGCTTTGGCATACAGCTGGCGTTGGTAAATCTCTCTCCGAACCCCACTAACAGAACTGGAGCTCCCCCTTCTGGGAGACACGGTGCCTTTTTTCAGGAGAAGCACTCTGCTAGACAAGCAGAAGACCCCCTTTGGGGCCATCTGATGCCACCCACCCCCCTTTCCAAATTAGACAGAAATGCATGCACATTTTGTTCATGTTTACTCTTAGGGATACTACATGCCTCTCTTAGCCTGACACCCTCTTCATACTAAAAAGATCCCACTTAATGTTTTCACCCCACAACCTTGCTGCCTGTTTTGCCTTTTCTCAAATCATCTCCTGTCCCCATCCTCATCTCTCAATATATTGCAATATTATTTCCTCCCCCCCACCCCAGGCTTTGCATTATAACAGACAGATCTAACCAGACCACACTGCAAGTGATACACTGTGAGTAGGACAGACTCCTAGGCATGTGCAGAGTGTTCTCTGGAGGAAGAGCCAGCTCTGTAATTCAGAGGCAGCTCTCCAACTTAGCCCAAACAGAAGGTTTCTTTTCCCCCTGCTGCTCATCTCAGTTCCCAAGGCTAATCCAAAACATTGTCAAATGTGCTTTGCATTCATCTAAAAAACAAGACTCCAACTCCACCAGTTCCCTGAGGACTTCTACAGGAGCAAATATGGAAAAGTGGGTGTGGGAAACCAGCCACAGGGGAGAGGGTTGAAGCAAAGAAAGACCATGCTATGAAAAATTCTCATGGAAAGAGACAGGCACGTCTCACCCACAGCTACCTACGGCTCTGAAAGATAAAACTGGGGTTCCCTTTGTTCATGCACACAGCCAAATGCACGTAGATACAAGGTATAACACACCCTACTCAAGCAAGGAGAGATTCCCCAGCATGGAGGCACACACAAGGGACACAAACACCTAAGTGGGCACTTCCGCACTGCCGCCGTCACCCCTCCTAGATGCACAGAAATTCCTGTTTCCATCCTCGTACACATGTCGCCACATTAAGCCTGCCTGCCCATCCCGCTTTCATACAAAAGGCTTGCTCCATTGGCTCTCTCTTTCTGGCCATGCTACCACGGCCACCTTCTTTCTTGGAGTGACCCAAAATCCAGACAGAACTCTCATCGTCGCCTGGGGCTCACTGAGGCAAAATTGCACAGACACAGTTGACCAGACAGACACACTGACCCAGCTCCCCCAAGGGGCAGATGCAGCTCGCTCACATACGACATGCTTCTCTCGCATATCCCAACATGGTCTTGCTATGTTCCCAAGATCTTGCATGAGAGTCTCTCTTTCACTCTCTCTTCACCCTATAGATGAACCCCCAAGTCACCCCAAAGCTATTTTCCAAGGTATACCTCCCAGTCCCTGCACCAACACAAAGCCAGGTGGACTCTATACCCCTCCACCTTTCCTTCCTGTCTCCCTTCCTGCAGCACCACTTCCCTCTCTTTTCCTGCCCTCCCTGGAGTTCAGAGTACATGGAAAGTGCAGCAAAAGGGGGGGGGGATGGAGTGTGCAAAGCATTTTTCTGCTGAGTGCTAAAGAGCATCCCAAAGAGACAGCCCCCACACAAAAAGCTGGAGGAAAACAGCAAACAAGGCACACCACTAGGGAGGAAACAGAGCCGGAGAGGCAAAAGCCAATCGCTCTGTTTCTGAGACGAAGCGCACAAGCTGGCCATGAAGTGGCACATACGTATGTGTGTGTACATATGCACATGCAACTGAATGACTACGCAGGATGTGTCAAGCTTGGAAGAAAGAGTCTGATCTGATTGTAAACTCTCGGGGAATCATACGTATGTGGATGTGTGTCTGTGTACATCTGGTATACATGGAAGTGGATCTCTGTTCCCACGAGGATAAAGAAAGAAAGAAAGAAACTGCACTGCTTTGGAAAGGAGTTTCACCTCAAGGTGCAATTGCTTGATGCAATAGTCAGAAAAGAAGCTTATGTAGATTGAACAAAGTGTAATACGAGGAGGGTCAGGGTGTGCGTGATTTGGTTGTGTGTGCAAGAGAGGAGGGGGAGAATTACAGCTGAAACCTCTGTGTGTAAGTGCACAGGAGGGAAATGTTGGGCAATGGGGTGAGAGAGTGTTTGTGGGTGTGAGGAAAATATGTAAGGAAACTCAGTTGAACTGGATATAAGTCCAAGGGAACGATCACGGGAAAAAACAGAAACCCCAGGTGGCGGTTTATGTATGTTTGCAAGAGAGAAGGAACATGGGGGATTTCTCTGTTGCAAACTCTCTCCAAAACCTCAGCTTCTAGGGGAATGTGGGTGCCTACAGTGGGCAAAAGACCAGCCGAGTGAAGGACCAGATAAGCTAAAATGCCAGGAATTATCTGTGGGAGAAACAAACAGCGTGCGTGTGTGTGTGTGTGTGTGTGTGTGTGTACACCAGAACAGGCATCCCCGTTGTGCGTGGCTGTGTAAATCAGAAGGCAGAAGAAAGAGACACTGACTGGGTGTTACAAAAGCCACACTGTGCGAGACCCAAAAAGGAAGGACATCTGGGATGAAACTCTGGGTGTTCTGTGCATGAGCCACAGCGTCAGATAGGTGAACGTCCATCCACTCAGCAGTGGTATGTGCTCATCGGTGGGACTGCATGCCTGTCTGAGCATGTGAGAGTTGCATGTGAAAGAAAGACACAGATTGTGTGTGTGTGTGTGTGTGTGTGTGTGTGTGCAGATCCAAGACTCCCCACAGCTGGTTGCCTGAATCTCTCTGCTGCCTTCCTACGGCACTCTAGCGCCTGTGTGAATCTCCCTTCCCTTTGCATCTCCCACCCACGCCTCCGAACTCTTCCCCAAAATCAGTGCAACACCTAAGCAGAAAGTCCACCCTCATCTCTGGACGGGATGGGGCCCCAGCCTTCCCCTTCCAACCGGGGGGGGGCAGATCCTTCCATTTAGGACCAACAGCCTTCCTGCTCCCCTGTGCTTTAGGCACCTACGCTAGGATCAAGCCCAGCTTCCCATATTGCTCTCTCATGCATACATGTTAACTCCCTCCCCATGCTGTGTCTCATCTTCTCGGAACCCCAGAGAAGGGTAAAATAGTACATCCTCCCCCCTTTCTGCCCATTCCGCAAAAATAACCATTGAAAGGGCAAGCAAAATAAAGTTGAGCTTCCCCCATCCACCTCAGTCCTGATCTATGTTCCTCCGCATTCGTGTGCCACAACATCTCATCCACCCGACCCCAAAACAGAGCTCTCCCTTGCCTCCCTTGCTTTCTCTCCATGGGGGTTGTGGGAGGGGGGAAGAAGTGGCCCTCCGAGCCTGGCATTTCAAAGGACAGGCTTCTGGGTTGTCCCTCTGCAAACCCAGAAGAGAGCGGATGCCTTAAGCCCAGAGGAGACCCTCTCCTTGGGGACTCCCCTTGCTCTGCCTCCCGGACTCTATTAGACTCGGGCTTGATCAATACAACATTGGCACAGACATCTCCGCTGAGGGGGCTGGGGTGGATGGATGCATTCATGAGGGGGAGGGGGCTATGTAGAGATGCTGCAGCTTGCCATGCAGTTTGGAGGGTGGGAAAGAGCTCCCCTTATCCATACACACACACATCTAGCAAAGCTACACCCCAACCTTTCCACTCATTCCCATCAACAGAGTGGCCGTGCAAACGCAAGCACGCGGAATTCAACACACAAGCTGTTTGTGTATGTGCGTACACACACATGGACAGCCTCCAGACAGAGTGGAAGACACACATACACACCACACACGCTTGGTGCGTGAAGTGGGAAGGCGCATGTACTCTCCCATCGCCTGGGCACGGTTCTCCCTCGGAAAAGAAGCCAAGAAGAGGAGATGGAGCCTATGCTGCGGTTCCACACACTCCCCGAGTGCAATGGTGCACCCAGACAGACACATGCACACACCCCAACCTTTTCGTTTCCGGGCTCTGTGCCTGCATGCACCCCCCCAACACACACACCCAACCCCAAAGGGGTTTTTTTATCTGCCCATCAGAGGGTCCCCCCACCACGCGTCCGCGCGCAGCTCTCGCCTGGGCTGCAGTTGCGCACAGTTTGAGTGTGCCGCTGTCCACACACACACACACGCAGGGCTTAACCCTTTGCTCAGGAAGGAGAGGAGGGAGACTGCAAAGCAACGTGGCTGGGAGTTGATGCTCCCTACCTCCCTTTTTTTTGCGGGGGGGGGGAGGAAAGACAAGCTCCAGGCTTGGAAGGTTGGAGAAGTGATTTTTGGGAAGGTGGGATCCGGGGCCAGATGGGAGGGAGGGGGGAAATGAAGAGTTTTCCGGACCAGGGTAAAGGAGAGGATAGAGAGCTGAGACGGCCAGGTCTCCGACAGTCCCTGCGGGACGTTTTAGGGGGCGCCCGGGGACCTCCCCAAGAATCCCACATCCTCCGCATCCGTAATGCGCATCTCCCGCCCCTTCCCCTTCGCCTTACCGGCTGTTACTGCTCCTCTTGGGGGGCGAGCGGCGGCTGCTGGTGATGGTGGCGGCGGGGGCGAAGGCGGCGGCCGGGGCTTCTCCTCATTCGGCTGGGCAGGCGGGGGCACGGGCGGCGGGGGCTGGCCGGGCTCCGGAGCGCATAGCGGGCGCCGGGCTGGGGAGGCGGCGGCGGCGGAGACGGCGAGCGGAGGACGAAGGAGACCGAGGTGGAGACGGCGGCTGGGTCTCTAGCAGTCCTTTTCATACTCAGACGGAAAATCCCTCGTCAGCCTGGGCATCCAGAAGCACAAAACCTCCCCGGTCCAAGAAAAAGAGAGGGAGAGGTTCGGGGAAAAAGGAGCGACGCAGGTCTCGGGGTCTCCAAATCCGGCTGCTCTGCCTCCTTTGCGTCTCCTTCCTTCCTTCCTTGCTCGCTCGCCTCTCCTTCTCGCGTCCTCCTGCCTCCAGCTCGGTGGATTCTTTTCCCCCCTTTAATTCCCTAATTCGCATCCATAGGCAAGCCCTCGCCTCGCCTTCCCTTCCTCGGATGGATGCAGCCGGCAGCCTCCGGGGGCGAGAGGGGAAGCGGCCAAGCAGGACGGCAGAAGCCGGGGAGAGAAGGGTTGGGGGGCAGAGAGAGAAGAGAGGGAGGGGGGAGAGGAAAAGAGCGAGAGAGGGAGGCTGAGAAGGAAGGACGCGAAGCTCGCAAGCAGCCCAGGATGGACGAGAAGAGCCGCCAGGGGGCGGGGCTTGGCGGACAGCAAGAGAGGGGCGGGGCCTGTTGGGGAGAAGGGGCGGGGCCTGGGGGATGAGAGGGCGGGGGGAGGCGAGGGGCGGAGCCAAAGCGGACAGGAAGGGCCCGATCCTGGGAAATAAGATGTAAGGGGTGATGGAGGGGGTGTTTTTTTAAAAGGATCGTTGGAACCAAGGGAGGGGGGAATTTGGTGGGAAAAGACTGATGGGGGGGCCGGTTGGGGGGATGTAGACCCCCCCAGACAGCCTGGGAGGTAAGGAAGGGGTGATCCAGAGCTGAGTTGGGAGGGAGGCGTGTGTGTGTCTTGGGGTGTCCAAGAGTCGGGGTGCCTGTTGGGGGGAAGAGTATGAAATGGGCGTCCTTGTGATGAAAAGGGTGGGTTTTAGTAGGTGAGGGGGGAGCGGAAGGGAAGAAAAAGGAGTTCGTGGAGGGAGGACGGGGAGGTAGCAGCACCGCAAGACGCACACTACGACCATTTCCGCACTAGCCTGTTATGGTGCTGTTATCCCACTTCCAGCATCCTATGGAATCCTGGGCTTTGAGGCCCCTCCCTAAACTGCAAACTCCAGGATTCCATAGGATGTTGAAAGTGGGATAATAGCATTATAACAGGCTCGTGCGGAAATGGCCTGCAACGATCCCACACTCGCGAGCACTCGCGCGCTCAGGCGCTCTGCCAGGCGCCACCACCCTCGGTGTAACTTCTCTTTCCATGCCCGCACACGCTGTAATACCACAGCCTCTCTCACGCCCAGGGACGAACACGCGTTAACGCGCAATTTCCCGGGGGAGGGGGCGCCCACGCGCTGCGAAGGCTCTCTTTCCGCCACCCGCGGCCACCCCCTCTCGTGCCCAGGTTAAAGGTGCGTGTTCCGAACTCTCTGTCCCACACACGCCCCCGTTGCAACCTCGTACGCACAGAATAGCTGTACGCGAGCTAAAACTCTGTGTGTGTGTGGCGCACACAGCTCTCTCCCTTTACTGCCTCCTTCCTCTCGCGTGCAAAGATGGGCGAAAGCTCACAATTTTCTCTCTCCCCACCTGGCGCCAGCAGACACACCCACTCCTCCCCATTTCTCTCCCCTTCTCTTTCTATGCAACCTTCCCCTCCTCCTCTCCTGCAGCTCTCTCCCTCTTGCTCTTTGCTTATGATCAGAGATCCCCTCTTCTGTTCTCAGTTTGGGTTCTCAGACCCATTCAAGCCTGACCTGTCCATAAGCTCCTCATAGAAAGCCACCTTCTTCCTCCCCCTTTTTCTGCCTCTCCATGCCTCCAAATTCCCTCCTGCCAGCCAGCCCCTGAGTGCCCTTCCATCCAGTCTCCATTGGAAGTGTCTCAGCATCCTCCTTACAGCATGTTTCGGGGCAGAGAGGCAATTGGATGCTACTTAAAAGGCATCTTTGCCTTCCTGCTGAGAGGAGTAGGCAGGTTTGGTCTCTGCTGCTCTTCTTTTCTGTTTGGTCTTTGAGGACTTCAAGGGGAACAAAATATCCACAGGATGGCATCTGCAGAGCTCCAATTTAGGGGGCTGGTGAATCCACTCTTGGGTTTAGTCTGAACTTTGAGACAGCTGTCAGAGCTGCCAAAATGCCTCCATAGGGCAAGGCACCAAGGGGATTCCAATTTTTATATACGCCATGATATCAAGATTGTTTTCTAAAGCAAGGATGGGAATGTGTGGCCCTAAGAATACTGTTGGCCTGCAGATCCCATCATCCCTCAGCCTTGGCTCCTCTGGATGATGGGAGTTTCAGTTCAACAACATCTGGAAGGCCACATGTTCCACCTCCTTGTTCGTGCAAGTTTGAGGAAGAACAACATCATGGGTGGGTGGAGCAGCAGTTGCATCAAAAGTGCTACACTAGTGGTACAGAGGGCAATTTTGGAATCAGTTTCAGAATTCTTCCTGGCAAAACCAGAATCCAAAGGAGAGAAGAAGAAGACCAGTAAGTAAATGGATGAACTAAGGGAGGAAAGTTACGCTTGTCTTTGGCTGCTTCTCTTGCTCATTCCACTGCCTCCTGTGGTTTTGTTATGTTATTTGTGGTTTTATTGTTTATTGCTTATTGTCCTCAATAAATGTTCCATAGTTGTTTTATTCCTTTTTGATAGCCTGCCTCCTGCCATCGTTAGCTGTGTTGTGGATCCCTATGGCACAGAAAGACAGGACAGAAATATTTAGAATAATCTATAAAAAGATTCATTTTCATATACAGAATCTTCATATATGTTATTTCATTTTGTGATGCCACTTTTCCCCCCCTTTTGGAGCGAAGGTGCCCTCGGAGCCTTGGTTTCTCCAAATGCAATGGTCAGGATCCTAGTCATTTTGTCCCAACTAGAGTAGACCCATTGAATTAGTTGCTGAGTGAGGAGTCAACACATGGGCAAATCCTATTCGTTCATTGGATCTACTCTTAGTAGGACTGATAATTGGATTTCAGTCAAGATATAGTCAGGTTTGAAATGTGATGTTGGAGGGGAGTTCTGCAGGTAACAACAGACTGCAAGCAAAACAAATAAATGGGTCTTGAAGCAAATCAAGCCTGATCTCTCTCTAGAAGGCAAGATGGCTATACTGAAACTGTTGGACGTATCTTGAGAAGATATGATTGCTAGAAAAGATAGAGATGCTTGACAAGGGAGAAGATTGTAGGAAAAGAAGAAGATTCCATTACAAGCAGATAGACTCAATCAAGGAAGTCACAACCCAGAGTCTGGAAGACCTAGGTAGGGCTGGTGGTAAGAAGGTGATCTGGAGGTCTCTCGCACATAGAGTCGCATAAGTTGAAGTCAAATAGCAACAACAAATTGTGAGATAAGAAGTTGAACAAATACTTCATGATATAACTTTGCTATGGCCACCCCAAGACTTTTAGACAAGGTGAATTATAAAGCTACGTTAATGGTCATGTGATCCATAACTACCTAAAGAACAGTCCTGTGAAACTCAAGAAACTTTACCAAAATAGTTGTGGATGCCAAGGCAAACCATTGCTATGCTTCTCTTTTCTCAAGGTCCTTTCTTGCTCTGTCCCTTAAAAATGCAGAATTGGCCTTGAATATATTTTTTGAGGTTCACCATCCTTCCATGTAAAAGCTACATGCTCTAAGCATGCCTGAAGGAAGATGCTTGTTGGTAGCTGGATATATAGATAGCTGTTTTCTTAGGTGTCTTACCACAAATGTCTACTCCCTGGCCTGGCTCACTCATTGAGCCAAATAAACGGTCAGGGGATCCATGGGTACCCAAAGAAGAGTACATGAAACTCTGAACAATTTTGAGAATTGAGGTCTAAGAACTATGAGTGGGGGGGGGGTTGCATGTTGACAATGCCTTTCAGCACCTCGGACAGATCCCGCAGGGCAGCTTGAGAGAATATGGCTTCATGAATTGTTTTACAGCCAGATTCCTCACCATAGGCTATGCTAGTTAGGGGCTACTGGGAGTTATAGTCCAAAAGTTGTAGCGATGCATGATTCCCATCTCTAGTTCACAGCCGCGTTGAATACTTCTGGATCACCTCTTCCCATGGACTCCCTTCATGCCTAGCCTCAGTAAAACATCATGGCAGAGTGTAATCATGGTTAACTTAGGGAAATGCCAGAATCCCTATGAAGACAAGGATGTTAGAATCATAGAGCTGAGAGAGACCGCAAGGACCATCTTGTCCAGTCTCATTCTGCCATGCAGGAAGACCCCATCAAAGCACTCCCTTTGACAGATGGCTGCCCTATCCTATGGTTTTCTTGGTAAGATTTCTTCAGAGGGGGTGCGTACCTTTGCCTTCGTCTAAGGCTGAGAGGATGTGACTTGGCAAAGATCACCTAGCTTCCTCCAGCTGAGCAAGGATTCAAACCCTGGTTTCCTAGAGGAAGGTGATAATCTCTACACACCACTGCTTTTTTTCCCTTGCCTCTAACCCAAAGCCTGAAATTCAAGTTGTCCCTTTCTAACCTTGAAACATGCCCAGTTTTTACAACATGCTTGTGTTGTTTCCTGCAGAACTTAGTTGAACTGTGTGCTGTTGTGTGCCTGGCTGTTATTTACTGCTGCCTCATGACCCATGGTGGTGCCATCAACCATCCCATCAAAAGGCTGTCTGTCTTCTGGAGTTCTGAGCAGTTTCCTACAGATGATGTGCACGGTAGCTTCAAGTTCCAAAATGAAAGAATGATTTAAAACAGCAACAACAGAAAGCCCTCGCACACTATCCTAGATACCTGAAATGTTGACAGTGTGTACATGTGCAAGCTTGCTGTGTGCTTGCTGCTGTTCTAACCTGAGCACGACTCCGTTGCTTCTGGACAAACTGGCACACACTCAAGGCACAGTCAGCTGACAAAATAGTGCTGCGGGTCATGAATGCACAATGCTGACAGTGTGTTGCAGCATCCTTTATTCACACACAGCCAGGGAAAGGAGACACATCCCCCAAAGTCTGATATGACATAGTTTGGTAGGTTGGCTTCTCTAGCAGTTGGGCTATGGCTTGGCGGTATTTTGAATTCTTTTTGCTATGGTTATTTGCCTTCAGGTTGTCTCCAAACTATCCTAGGGTTTTCTTGGCAAGATTTTATAGCTGGAGGTTTGCCTCACAGGAGGCTGAAAGAGAAAGACTAACCCAAGGTCACTCAGTGGCTTAGTTCCTGACCAAGCAGGGATTCGAAAACTGGTCTCCTAGAATCCTAGTCAAACAGTCAAAACACTGTCCCACACTAGCTTCCCAACTAGAGTCAGTTCAGTCAATTGGATTTACTTATGTCTTGACCCACCGTTCAACAATGGAGTCAATGAATCTGGTCTAGTTGGAATTAACCCATAAGATGCAGGGCTGTTATTTCCAGACTCTGCCGTAAACCCATGAAGATGTTACCTGAGGGACCACCTTGCCTTTAGTAGTTTGTTCACGCTGCTGTTGACTGCCATCGAGTTGTCTTCAACTCGTGGTAACCCTATGAATGAGAGGGCTGTGACTTCCTTACACTCATAGGTGACCATAAGGGCCATCATGTCCAACCCCATTCTACCATGCAGGAATATACCATCGAAGCATTCCTGACAGATGGCCATCAAATTTTTGTTTAAAAACCTCCAAAGAAGGAGACTCCACCACACTCCAAGGCGGTGTATTCCACTGTCTGAGTGCTGTTAACCGTCAAGAAGTTCTTCTTAATGTTTAGGTAGAATCTCTTTTCCTGAAGTTTGAAGCTGTTGCTTCCTTGATTGAGTCTATCGACCTGTAATGTGGTCTTCTTCTTTTCCTACTGTCTTCCACCTTGCGAAGCATTATTGTCTTTCCCAGTGTTGATCATCTTGGCTTCTAGGGACAGTTCAGACTTGATTTGTTCCCTTTCCTTGTCTTCTTTTGCAGTCCAAGGTAGCCACACAGAATTCTCCTTGGGGACAACATCTCAAACGAGTTGATTCTCTTCCTATCTGCTTCTCTGTCCAGCTTTCAAGCTTTACATAAGAATTAGAACTACAATGGCTGGAACATTGGGACATCCATCATTTGTAAGATCTCTCATTCATAAGTGAATGTTGACTTAATGGCAAACAGTGAAAGTGGATAGGATTGGTGAGACTTGTAAAGCCAGCCACAATAAAACAGTGGAGGCTCAGAGCTCTGATGTCATTGAGGTAGTCAACCCAAATTTTTATCTGGACTTTAATTGACCTATTCTTTACAATGAATATATTGAAAACAACACAGTTGAAACAATACAGCACATTCTTAAAAGCCCTTCCTTTAAAAAACAGAAGGAGAGCAAGGTTGGAATTCTGGATGGGTCAAACTGTCCCACATTATTAGGGCAGCTGCAGAAGAAACCCAGGCTTTGTTTGCCATCCTGAATGTGATATGCAGGGGGCCCTTAGACATCATTTCAGAGACAAGGCAAGATGGTCTGAGAAACTGCAGGGGCAGGTTATGAGTAACGGGAATTGTATTCTACCATCCAACACCTGCCCAGCATGCATTTCAATCTGCTGCTGTATCACAGAGCTGGAAGGAGCCCCACCAGCCATCAAGTTGATGGTGGAATAGATTGGACTGTCCATCTTTGGAGTTCTTTGAACAGTGGTTAGATGGGTATCTTTCAGGAGTCCTTCCCTTCCTGCATAGACTAGATGGCCAGTGCTCAGTGAGGGAACTCTAGCTAAACATCCAGAAAAAGAGACCCCCACCACCTCTCTAGGCAATTGTTTCCATTGCCAAACCTTGAGGTGATGAGGTCTTCTCTGGACATCTTTGAAAAAAGGCTGGACAACTATGTTTTCTGGCTGCTCTAGCTGGAGTTCCTGCATTGACCAGGAGGTTGGATTCACAGAAGATTAGAGCTGAAAGGGACCTTCTAATGTCCAATCAAAATTGATCCTCCTGCAACTTAAAACCATTGAGCCTGGTTCTGTCTTCTGGGGCAGTAGAGAGCAAACCTTCCTCCTTTTCTCTGTGGCAGCCTTTTAGATATTTAAAGAAAACAATCATGTCACCCTCAGTCTTCTTTTCATCAGGCTACCCATGCCCAACTCCTTCACCTCATCCATATATATTTTGTTCTCTATACCTTACATCATTGGGGTTGCCCATCACCAACTTCTCTAGATCCTTCTGAGATGGCCAGAACTGAACACAGGAGTCCAGATGAGGCCTGACCAGGACCCAGTGTCACCTTACAGGGCATGGAGCCTTTGCGACACAAAACTGAGAGTGCCTGGCTGGGTTTGTCAAAGGAAAAGGTACACCAGTGTCTCCTTTTAATGACCGACTAATTCGGTGTACTGTCTGTTATGCCTTTAACAGGCTTATGCCGCCATTAAAGCCTCCTGGATGGATCAACACGCATTGTGCGGGTATAACGCCGACCTAATTATCTTTACTGTGGATTTATTTAACAGGTTTATTTGAAAAGGGTTATTCTTTAAACGTCTGATAACCGATTTGTTGTAACTCCTTTTAATGAGTCTCTCTCTCTCTCTCTCTCTCTTCCTCAAGGAGGCTTAAATTCTTTTCTCAGTGTTGCAGAGAAGCATCGGTAGTGCTGGCAAAAACCCGATTGTACTGTGTTTAGTCTTTTGGAATTAAAAAAAATATATATAAAGGTTTGTTCTTATACTAGATCTTCATTTCAACAGGCAGCCGGGGAGCTAGGAACCTGAGTGCCGAAGGATGTCTATTCAGCTTTATCTTTTGCTGAAAGGAATGGGAAGGATAAAAGAAGTATCACACTAATATTATGAAAGGTGTACGTGTGTGTGCACGAGTGTATTTCGTATTAGAAATGTGAAACCGGACAGATAGGAAGAACAAACAATATTGTTCTGGGGAAAGAGGCAGGTGAAACCTGTATGTTTTGCTTCCAGTCCCACGAAGCCTGAATGTTCCTCATTTTCTTATGTTTTCTTGGCAAGATTTGTTCAGGGGGTGTTTGCCTTTGCCTTCGTCTGAGGCTGAGAGTGTGTGACTGGCCCAAGATCACCCACTGGGTTGCCCTGGCCAAGCAGGGATTCAAACCCTGGTCTTCAAATTCTTAGTCCAACACTCACCATACTGGCTCTTTTGTAGCCCCCTAGCGCTATAGAATGATTGGCATTGATAGAAATACTGATTTACCAAGTCCCCATTGGTCCAATGGGTCTACTCAAGTTGGGACAAGATGTTGAATTTAAGTCAAGGTGGAATCACAAGACCCTCCGGGTGGTGTTGGATTGGAAATCCCAATATTCCTCGCCATAGGCTGTCTCCGCTAGAGCTGCTGAGATTTGCTGTCCAAGACCGTCCGTAAGGCTGCATGTCTGCTATTCCGATTTAGGCCTAATGTTTTGTGCAAAGCCAGAAGACAATTCTATCAATATGAAGAGAAGGAAGAGAGTGGGACGAGAGCATTCTTCAGCTGGCTTATGTGCCAAAGGTAGAGCAAAGTGTGATGCAGGTGAGATACCTCGGGACCCTTGGCTGACCTCCCCTTGGTGCATTCCCTATGCATTGCTGGGGAGCAGAGATAGGTGGAGGCAGCTTCGTTCCCCCTGCAGGGTTATGGATGGTCTTGTTAGATCTTGCTCGGGAGCGGGAGGGATGGGGCCCTTGATAAATGGGTGTGGAGTCCTCCTTGTGGCTCTGGATAAACATCTCAGCAGCAGCTCTTTGAACAACTGACAACGGCATTCCTCGCATCTGCCCGACAACGACTCCTCTTTTTATGATGTCAGCCTTCCCAGTCTTGCTTATCTCTCCAGGGGATGTGTGAAGGTGATCTGTCTCCTAAGGAACGTTAACCTTTCTAAGAAAGCTTGCAGAAAGGCTGAAGGTGCTGGAGGTGAGTTATATTTCATTGCTAAGTTGGCATGTTGGTAGTATTTGGACCTATTGGGAGCACCTCTGGCTAGAAAGACCCTGTTCCTTTGCTCCAGAGTTGTAAGGAATGGTTGTGCGGTTGTGGCTGCTCTTCAATGGAGAGACCACTCTGCATGGTCTCAGAGATGCACATGCTCAGAGACTTGCTCCCTCTGCGATTTTACTTCAGGTGTTCTAGAAATCTGCAACTTTCCCTCTCTCCCATGTTACTTTTTTTAAAGGTTCTTTCTGCCTTGAAGATGAAGAAATGTGTAAATTTTGCTGAATTTTTTCTAGAACAAACAGACAAAATTCTTCTCCATCTGACAGATCTAACTTAATCATACAGCAATTCCCTGTGTAGTTAACTGTTATTGTTAGGATTTTCTGGTTGTTATATTTCCAGGTTTGCTTACCATATCCATCTTTCCATCTATCATACGCCTGTCTGTCTGTCTGCCTGCCTGCCTGTCTGTCTATCATCTAAATATTTATTCTCTGCCCCATATCATACACTTTCGGGATGACACACAATAAATCAGTATTTGAACAATACAAAGCGCACACCCATATAGTAAGACATAAGTCAACAGAGCAAAAGTGTATTAAAGAATTTGGCAAGTTGTAAGAAACAAATGGATGTTTGGTTATAACAGTTGAAAACCATTTAATGCCTGGCAGGTGCGCAGGGTTAAATGGAATCAATTAAGCCCAAGGGATTTAAGGCCATTGTTTTTAGGCAACCAGAATGGCAACAGCATTGGCACTAATCAGGTCTCTAAGGGAGGATTTTCTACAACCAGGAAGTAACAACAGAGAAGGCCTTCTCCCATGTTCTCCCAAAGTGTTTTGTCCTCTCTGGTGGGACACAGTGAAGGTCTTCTCCTGCAGTCTTCTGTCTTTGGTTAAGTATACTCAGGGAGAGGCCTTCTTTCACGTACTGAGGTCCTGAGCCATTTAAGGCTTTGAATGTCATCACTGGTGGAAGTATATTGGCATATCTCATGATCGTTGTGGGCCTTCAGGTAACTTTTGGCTCATGGCAACTCTAAGGTGAACCTATCATGGGGTTTTCTGGGGGATGAGAGAGTGTGATGCACCAAGATCACCCAGTGGGTTTCCACAGCCAAGTAGGAAATCGAACCCTGGTCTCTGGGGTCATAGTGCAATGTTCAGACCCCTATACCATGCTAGCTCTCATGTCTCAAGATAATGGCATGGAATTTGAATACTGATGTGGTAGCAAATTTTGGCATGAAGACCTTCGCCAGGATACTTACCTATCCCCTATCGAGAATCCAAATGCATTGGCAGCTTCAAAACCGCCCAGATGTTGTCATCTCCACAAAGATCAAGGCCTTTATAATCCAAAGCATTTAGGGTTGACCTTATCACAGGAATAGCTCATAGAAATAATCTGTTGCTGAGACAATATGATGGTGGGGGGTGTTTCCAGATAAACTCACAAGGAACATGAAAGTCTGGTGGGGATAGATGATATCATAATTCCTGCTCATTTATGAGAAGTCCTGGGACTTGGATACTGTGAAGCCTGGTACCACTACACTATGGACCATGAGAGCTGAATGGTACCCCACTAGTCTCTATATGTACACAAGTTACTCCTCCCAGCACCCCCAAACTTTCCTAAATCCCTTAATTCATTTTGCTGTCCCATTCTCAACAGTTTGGGAGTCCAAAACAGTTCCCATTCTCCCTCTGATCTCCTGGAGTTTTCCCGGTAGATCCAGGTCAATCTTCTGACCATCCCTGTCCTAGGAGGTGGTTTAGTTTCTTCCCCTGGAGGAATTAATTGCTTCTCGGATGCCTCCTTCTCTTCCAGGGTATTCTAAGGCTGTCCGATTTTCTGCATCGTTTAGTTTCGGAGCATTGATTGGAGTCTGCAATCGCAGATCAATTGACAATTTCATAAAACTAAATGAATGCCTGTCAACATTTTAATCAGTACAGTGTGATGTGTCTCCACTGACCTTCACCCTTTGCTTATTCCCCCCGACCATGAGTCAAACGCCTCTGCTGCTATGTTTCTACCCACCTCCGCTCCCCATCCCTTTGCTGTACCGGAGCATCACTGTTTACAAATGGATTTGACGTGTGCTTAATTGGCTACACTGGAAAGGGAAATAAATAATGTGGACATTTATCATTTCTTCAGCTCGAGCCACAATAGAAGGAGGAGGAACGGATGAATGCAATGTTCGAGAATTGACCAAGAACCACAATCACTGGGAGCAGAAGGGGGAACAGGGTGGGGGAAGGATCCAAGCTTTATGGATGCCTTGATAACTAGAGGAAGACAGGATTTCCCAAGGCCACCCTCCAAAAGGGGTGGACAGCCATTTTGCTCCCTCGATTTTGGAGCAAGTGAATGGGACCTGCAACAACGACGTGGAGTGCCTCTCTTCTGGGAATGTGAAGAAATCTCATGTATTTCTCACTGCTATTAAAACAGAGACCATTTCCGCACTACACTGTTATGGTGCTATTTTTCCATTTTCATCATCCTGTGGAATCCTGGGTTTGCAGTTTAGGGAGAGGTATTTAGAATTCTCAGCCAGGGAGCTCTTGGGCCTCACTAAACTACAAGTCCCAGAATTCCACAGGCTGTTGAAAGGGGAATTATAACACTATAACAGTGTAGTGCAGAAATGTCCTACAAAAGACTTATTCTACACAAAATTTACACAGCATTGTTTTGTGCAGAAAACAGACTTTTTTTCTGAGCAGAAAACAGTGTTTCTGTGCAGAAAGGTTATTCTCTGCAAAGGAAGCAGTGTCTTTCTGCCTGTTTTGTTTTTTGCACAAAACAACAATGTGCAGTTTAAAAAAAAAACCCACCAACTGATCAGTCATCAAAAACCACACCGTTTGTGGTGACTTTTTCAGAGCAGGAAGGAAATTGCTAAACTGGCTTTGATGCTTCCTTCAAGAAGGAAATTAGCAAAAAAAATAAAATTGCATTCCTATTGGTGATCTTAGGACGTGAATTACAGCTCATCTGCTGGGCAAAGGAGCCTGCAAGGTTAAAAGTGCGTTGAGATTCACCCAGGTCATTGTCACACCACTCTGTGGATTTTGGAAGACATTCTTGCCTTTCAAGGCAGGTGAGTTGCAGCAGAGTCCATTGTGGTAGAGAACGGAAAAAGAATAAAAGTAAAGTTTAAAAATCCCAGTGTGATAAATCAAATTTCTGCCAGGCGCAAGAACCTGTCTTCCCATTTCATGTTCTTCCATGGAGTGCAGGGGATCTCTCTCACTTTCTGCTTCTTCTAAAGAGGTTCAGGAGACACACCAGCTGCCTCTGAAACCCCTCGAGGGCTGACGTGATATATTAGAGACAGGTGACTTTGAGGTCAAGTGAGCACCTGTTCACCACCAGCCTCCGGCTCTCTTCGTAACATGGGAAGAATCTGTTTTAATAGCTCAAAATGGGGAGGGGACAGAGACCTCTGCAGGAGTTTTGCCTTTTCTCTGATGCATTCAGACAGAGAGCTCTTGGGCTTCTTCCCTGTTGCTGGAGAAGAAACGAGAGGAGATCAGAGGAACGTTAGAGTCAAGGTACCTCTAGCTGGGATTTCTGCCTGTTATAGGGAGAACCATCTTCATATGGAAGGCCCAGAAATCCCTGTTGCTTCTCCCTCACCTACCCCTGTGTTGATGGAGCAGTGAATGCCATGGGTTTGAGTCCAAGCTGCTAAAAGGCAAATGAATGGGCCTTACAGCAAATCAAGCCTGAATTCTCCTTGGAATCATGGAATCATAGAGTTGGAAGAGACCACAACGCCCATTAGTTGATGGGTTTCAGCATCTTTTCACAGCAAGTGGTCAATAGAATCATAGAGCTGGAAGAGACCACAAGGGCCATTGAGTCCAACCCATGTCATGCAGGAACACACACTCAAAACATCCCCAGTAAATGGCCATCCAGGGTCTATTTAAAAATCTCCAAAGAAGGTGATGCCACCACACTCTGAGGCAGCATGTTCCACTGTTGAATGGCTCTTACTATCAGGAAGTTCTTCCTGATGTTTAGGTGGAATCTCTTTTCCTGCAGTTTGAATCCATTGTTCTGTGTCCTAGTCTCTGGAGCAGCAGCAAACAAGCTTGCTCTGTCTTCAACATGCCAAGATGACTAAACTGAGGCTGTTGCCCTTTGGCCATATCATGAGAAGGTAAGAATCAGTAGAAAAGACAATGATGCTTGATAAGGTGGAAGGCAAGTTGGAAAAAAGGAAGACCCATTATAGACAGATAGACTCAATCAAGGAAGACATATCTCTGAATTTGCAAGACCTGAGCATAATCACAGCATGACTTGGAGCTCTCATTCCTAGGACCACCATAAGTTGAAGCTGACTTGACAGCAGTAAACAAGAAGGGGTTGCACCATCACGCCAAAATAGCCTTAAGCACCTTGGATAGGTCCTTTAAAGTGTGAACTAAAACATGAAATGGATTCATTGCTCCTCTGACATGGGCCCCAGCAGCAACCGCTGGTCATGTGTCTCCTTAAAGTGTTTTAGGAGTAATTCATTGGCATTAGTATGTTTGAAAAGTAACAACTGTTCTCTTCTTAAGTAGCTCATCTTCGGAAGGGGAGGGTCATTCATCTTGCTATAGAGGAATAGTGTCACCCGCCCCCTGCCGACACTTGGATAACTGCCTACTCATACTTAGCAATGCTAATGAAATGGGCATAAAAATCCCTCTCCAAAAACATCAAAAAATGTCCTTAAAAGTAAATTTAAACTATAACTGGAAATCAGGGCTTGTTACACCAAATGAGTGGCTTCCTTCCCACTCATTTTCTTACTTTTGAATAAGAGCTCCTTGCTTCCTCATTTGCCCAAAAACGGAGCTCATTACAGTAATAATGTTCCTGTTTAACATGATATTTCCAAGCTCCAGATGAATGGGTGGCTGGATGTGAAAAGAGAGAGAGAGAGATTGAGAAGAGAGGGCCCTCTCTACTGGCCAGTTGGTGACTGTATTCTGAGAACGGTGGCAAATGTGCTCTGGAACTTAGTCCAAAGTTTCAAGGAGCTATCCAACAGCCTCTCATCTGGCCCCAAAATAGGTCCAGACCTTTGCATAGCTCCTGTCAAGCTTGGACTAAAACCAATACTGGATTTTCACCTTAAGATTCAGTACCTCCACTGACATGGAAGATATTTGTTCTCACTGATCTGTCTAGCTATCCTCTATGTACTTTATCCAAATGGCCATTCTTCCCTCTTCAGCTATGTAAAGATGCTGATGAAACTTGACTATGATCCAGATTCAAGTGTGTTTCTCTTAAGGTGCCCATATGCAAACAGGGGCATTAGCTCTAGCATCTCTCTCTCTTTCTCTCTCTCTGTCTCTCTATCTAATCTACTTACCTACCTATATACCTATCTGTCTGTCTGTCTATCCATCCATTCATCTGTCTGTCTATCTCTCTGTTTGTTTGTCCATCCATCTGTCTATTGAATCTATCTATCCACCTACCTACTTACCTATATATATATATGTCTGTCTGTCTATCCACTATCCATTTGTCTGTCCATCCATCCATCCATCCATTCATCCATCCATCCATCCATCCATCCACCTGTCTGTCTGTCTGTCTGTCTAATCCATCTATCTATCTGTCTAATCCATCTGTCCGTCCGTCCATCCATTGATACATCTGTCTATCTATCTATCTATCTATCTATCTATCTATCTATCTATCTATCTATCTATCTATCTATCTATCTATCTATCTATCTGTCTGTCTATCTGTTTGTTTGTTTGTTTGTCTGTCTGTCTATCTATCTATCTATCTATCTATCTATCTATCTATCTATCTATCTATCTATCTATCTATCTCCCTATCTCCCTATCTCCCTATCTCCCTATCTCCCTCCCTATCTGGCTGTCTATCCATCTGTCCATCCATCCATCTCTCCCTCTCTCTCTCTCTCCCTTGGTCTATCCATCCATCCATCCATCCATCCATCCATCCATCCATCCATCCATCCACTTTTGAGTCCCTTCAGCATCTTTACTACTTCCACGTATTCCCTTACTGGAGAATTTGATAGCCACAGTAATTAAAGGGTAGCCAAACTAGACTTTATACACAGGGAGTAAGTCGATGCCTTTCAATCTGCTGCAGAATTGACTGCGATCAGTACCCTTTTTCTGCCTGTCCAAGGCTACTGCCGCAAACGTCTCTCAGAAACTGATCAATGATGACCTTGAAAACAAGGAAGAGATGCTACTAGAAGCAGAGCAGGGGAAGACAATTGAGTAATCCCCTTCCCTGAACAGTTTGAATCAAACCAAAGTGGTGTAAGATGTCCAGGAAGCCTGGCAAAAGAATAAGCAGTGTGGTGTAGCATGTTCTTAAAGTTTTCTTATTTTACCAGTGACAGCCAATGTGGAACAGCGAATCAGCTCCGGAGTTTAGCCCAAACTTTGAAAGTGATATCCAAAGTGCTCAACAAAAGAGGTTCAGAATCTTGGAAAACTCTTTTCAAGTCCAGTGTAAAGGCCAGAATGGATTCACCATCTCTGGGAAGGTGACTTGAATCCACCTTCAACAGCACCTATGTTTCTCTCAAGATGGTCAGATGCAAAAGAAAGCAATAGCTCTGGCAACTTTAATCCCTGTGTTGAAGAGTGAATATTATTGAGTGTAGCTTGTCATGGTAACTAACTGTAGGAACTTGTTAACAAAAAAAAAGCTTAACCAACATTGCCACTTTCTTCATAAACTGGAGAGAAAGAACATCGATATCTAAAAGATTTGAATCCTGGAGAAAAGGAAAGGGATGGATTGACCCGTTCTCAACCCAGCATGAGTGGACAGGATAGACATTGTGGGTTTTATTTGCTAGAGAAAAAAGATCATTTTCAAAAAAAGTTGTCATCCCATCTAACTTGCATCTCTGCAATGAGTAACCAATGAATCACCCAGTCCCAGATTTTATATATGATATTTGAGCTTTCAAAACAGGAGCTGGGGCATGATCCAAAAATGAAGGCGCTCTTGAGATGGATGTGCCCCATCTCCAGTAAATGCAATTTCGCTGCCTTAATGAAACACTAATTGGTAGGAAAATTCAGAAACCTCTTCAGTACCATTCTAATTAAATTGCCTACATGCCTCCCCCTCCTGTGACCCTGAAAAAAACATAAAAAAGAAATAATAATGCTCTTGGAACTCAACAATGCGCTGGGTGTGCCCTTTTGCAGGGAAGGAAGAAGAGGCAGTTGAATTTAGGACACCTTACCCGGTGTGGGAGGCAGGCTTAGAAAGGAATACCATGGTTAGAGGTAGATATTTTTTTTTCTCCTGAGTAAACAAGCAACTCTAACCACAAATGACAACCCCACACACAAAAAAAGTGGGGGGAGACACTATTGATTGGCCTGGTGCCATTTGCTAGCAATTAAAATGTAGGCATGGTAGCGATCGTTAATAAACAGCTACCATTAGAATATTATCATCATCATAAAGAGTGATATTAAAACTAGGAACAAAAGAGCAGGGGAGAAAAGGGGAATAAATGTGATCGTAGCTGAAGCCTGGTCTACAAACACAGACATGGGTGCCTCTCATGTTGGAGTTGATTGTGCTCTGCGTTTTAGTCCTAACATAGTGGGTTTCCGTGACCGAGCGGTGAATCGAACCCTGGTCTCTGGGATCCAATGCTCAAAGCTCAAACCACTGTACCACTCTGGGTCTCAGATGTAACTTAGTTATATGTAAGTAACTAAATAGCTGGTGTGGAATATCGATCCAGGTTGTTATTGCAAGCAGAGAGCGCATGATTTTCCCCATCCTTTATTCCTGAAGCATTCTTAAATATGAAAACTTTTCAAAGCCTAATGTCTTCTTAGAAGTCCTCTCCAAGTGTTCATGGGAGCTTACTCCCGAGGAAGAAGTGCACAGAATAGATTGCAGGCAGGCAATGGAGTTATGACCATTGCTGACTTAATATTCCATAGTGCTTGATAATTTAACACACTTCTGATTGACAATTCATAAAGGGTCTCCAGTGCATCGGATTTTTGGAGGTTCAGTTTTGCCAGATTGTTTCTGTGGCCTCAGACCCCTGAAGCCCAGTATTTGGAGATAACTTGAGGCCTCCTACTCCCAATTCGAGGGTCCACATCTATTGCTACAAACATACACAAAGATACAAATACACACACACACAAAGCTACGCACACCTAATTTGTGCTCTGTCCTGCAGGTTAAACCACTTAGGAAGCTGGAGGAACACATGAGGGTCTCCTTGAGCTTTTGGGGTGATTGCCAAGAAAGAGAGGAAACCAAGACAAAGCCCAGCCAGTGGGGAACATTCTCCCATCCAGGGTGTCTCTCCCAGCCCTTGTGTTGTCAGCATCACCTTTTGTAAAAGGTAGCATGTCAGCATCGAGCCATTAAATGTCTCCGCAAATTGCCTTTCCTGCTGAGCATAATTACCTTAATTAAAACCCCACCTCAGTCTCTCGGATGCAAAAGGTTCGTGTAATTGCCGTGTTTGTTTTTAATGATCTGGTTAGCAGCAGGATCGGAGAGTCCTTTGGCCCTTTGTACGCAGATGGTTTGGTGGTCCCAGGTTAATCAGAGCGGTGGTGGAGGAAGGCCGCTTGTCGGAATCGTTTTCTCCAAGAACCACGTGCAGTGGATGCCCTGGCACGGAGGCTGACCCACAGTTGGAAACTGTGAAGATGGGTATGACCAGCAGGAGGCAATGCAAGAGCAGAGCTTAGCAGTGGATGGATCTCCTGGTTTTCCTTTCTCTCACCGTCATCCTTCCCCAATCTTAAATAATTTCCATTGAATTTATTCATATATGGGGAAGGGGAGAGAGATCCATTCTTGGCCAGGATCCTATTGGTGTCTTTTGCATGTGTAAATTATGCTCAGAGTAGATCCAGCCCTTTTAGTCAGATGAAGAATGGCCATATTCAGTTCAAGATTGTGGAAGTGGAGTTGTGGATGTGTCTCCATGTATTGCATGAGCATTGGATTGTATGTAGATTGTGCACTGCATGTAGGGGCCCATTGTTCATCTGAATGTGCCTTCGGTTGGCCATTTGGTGTCTTGCTTCAGTTGCTCAATGTTGCAATTTAATCCATGGGTTGTGTAGCACAATTGATGTATAATTCTGCTCCATTGCCCTCTGCTGTTTTTGCAATGGTCTATTCTTAAATGCAATAAAATGCTTCATATTGGTTAGGAAACCCCAGTGTAGGATCTTGGTCACTATAAACAATGATGAGAACAAGATTGTCCCTGTTATGCACTGGCCAGATTTGATAGGCAGCAAGCTTTATTCAGATATGGCTGAACACACCAGAAGATAAAAGCACGTTTGGGAGTTCTACAAAATGGGACTAACAAAGGGCCCCTAAATGAACCCTATCAAGAGGGCTTGGTGGTAGTGGGTATGTTTAGCCTGGGAAAGATGAGAAGGGATCTGATTGTCATCTTTAACTGTCTCAAAGGATGTAATGCAGAAGATGGAGTGAGCTTCTTCATTGCTGCCTAGGAAGGTAGGACCAAACCAATGGAATCAGATTAGAAGAAAGGAGATGTAAGCTAAGCATGAAGAAGGACACTCTGAAGGTAACAGTTGTTCCACAGAAGAACAGATTACATCAGAAGATGATAGATTTGCCTTCACTGGAAATGTGTAGATGGCCATCTGTCAGGGATGCTTTAGTGATTGACTCTTGTGTCGGTAGTGCTTGAAATAGGTGGTCCTTCCAGTTCTACGATTCTTTGATTATATGATCCATGGCCATTGACCATGCTTGACCAGAGTTGATATAAGTTGCAGCCCAAGAGCATCTAGAGACCCATAGGTTCCCTGCTTGTGTCCTCTCAAGCCTGGAGGAATTAAATATCTTCCATCATGGTATAATAATAATAGGAAGAGTGACATACGACTTTCTGATCCAGCCCACCAGCCCATCCATGTGTCTCAGTAAAATCACACGGAGCTATCTAGTTACCCATTTGACACAGAAAACTAGCAACTTCTTCTGGTGGAACAGCACTGCTTCTTTTGGAATTAGATGGCAGGAGAAGCAGAGAACGTGGATCCCTCTTTGATTTTCACAAGGACATCAGTAAATGCATTGTGGTAAAATAAAGTAGACAGTTAGATTTAGATGCAGAGACTTCACTTTGGAGTAATTAGATAACTCGCTCTCCCCTTCTTAAATAAAGTGCTGGCTAACCTTGATCTAAATGGGAAAGAAGATAAAAACCCAAGATATCTACTGAGTGCCTCTGTCAGTGAATAATACAGCAAGAGATGTATCGGTAAGAGAGTTAAGAGAGTGGCGTTGTCGTGTGATTTACTGCTTCCAAATGGCTTCTCCTCTTCTGAAATACTCTCTTAATTTAATAGACAAACATGGTAGGATGAAGGCTCACCAGAGACGGGGCTGATGAGATAAACATCAAGAGACTGAAGACCTGCTGGGTGAGCCTGTAATTCCCTCATTGAAATCTCAAAGTGCTACCTTAAAATTAGACGGTTGCTAAGGAAAGTGACGGCCGAAAGCTATGTTTAATAGGTGGTGGTAGCGGAGTCTAGTACAATATTTCAGCATTGGGGCATCATTTAGTGAGCTAGGCAGTGCGGAAGGGCTGAATAGAGCCTGCACCCTCTTGTGCGCCTGATTGCCAAAGCAAAGGCTCTCAAGAAGCCCACCGATTAAGTGTTGCCTTGCGACGATGTCTAAAAGCAGCTTCAAAAAGCCTTCGGTAGAGGAGCATGCGATGTGCGTACCTTTGCGAGGTGGGGAATTGACGTCACCAGGAAATGATGGGCAGGAGAGAGAAGAAGGCTAAGAATCCTTTGCAAAAGGAAGCATACGAATGTGCCACACTCTCGACTATTGTTCTGGGATGTTAGCTTGGCCAACATCATCAAGACAACCCGATAAGTGAGGCCTGAGGTGTCGAAAGAGAGACCACTCAAGCCTGGCTCCACTTCCAATGCCTTTAAGAATGATGGACAGAATCCTGTATGGCAGTTATGAATGCATAACCTTCAGCTACGCTCTCATGACTGTTATGTATTGACGATCCCTACATAGCTCCTAGTTTATGGACTACCTAGAAAGTATAAACATCCCTCCTCTCCACTTAGAGACCAGCATTCAATTCCCTGCTTGGCTGTGGAAATCCACTGGATGACTTTGGGGATATCACACTCTCAGCTCCAAAGAACCCAATGACAGGTTCACCTAAGTTAGAAATGACTTGAATGACTTGCCTCAGTTTCTCTCTTTCCCACCCCGCTTTCCACCTTTGTCCTCAGCTTACTTCCATTGCTACAAATGGAGTTTAATGTGCCAAGGCAGGCTGCACTCAGAAGCGGGGAGAGTAGACTGGACGAGAGGGCAGAATCTTGCCCTTCCCAGTCAGTTCAGGCAGAGCAAATTTCTGCATTCTCTCTTCTTCCTCATTCATAACTTCTTCCGTCTTGACCACACTCTGATGTAACTTGGCCATGCATGTCCAGGTTTTCACTTATGAAATGTTGCAAGGTATGCACCATGTTGGGATCCAGAGTGGTGTAGTTGTTCAACTACAACCCTAGATTCCAGGGTTCAGTTCCTCACTCAGCCATGGGAACCCACTGAGAGACCTTGGGCACATCACATACTCTCAGCCCCCAAAAAACCCCATGATAAGCTTGCCTTAGGGTTACCATAAGTCAGAAATAACTTGAAGGCATACAACAACACAACAGGAAGAAAATAGTTCCCATTTTTGCAGGGAAATGCCAGCACAACTGTTTCTCTTTTCCTTTCTTAGAGTCTGATCTTTTCATGGACTCCTCTCTTGCTTCCTGATATAAGCATTAACCGTCCAGGAAAGAAAGGAAATCCAAAGAGATTTGAAACAATCTTAATGTATGGCTATCATCGGGCAGGGAAGGGAAGACCTTATCACAGAGCAGGATGTCTCAACAGGCCTCGAAGCCACAGTTCTTTCTCTGCGCTGAGATGAATCCCTCCTGAATTGTAAACACGCAAGCTGGGAGTTCAGGAGGTGAAGCGAAGCCTTCCAGCTTTGAGCCAAGAGAGAAGAAGGCAGATAGAACCTTGCTTTCATTTCCCACAAACATCAGCATCAAATTAACCAACAGCCCGACACTGATGGTTATTGCCGTTTCGTACGCTGAGACTTAATGACAGCCGACTGGTTATGTACCACTGGCAGAGGGATTTCAAGAAGTCCCCCCCAAATACATTTTTAATGACCAAAGTCCCATTTAATGTACACTTCAAAATCTCATATTAAGAGGAAAATTACATACGCGGCTTACTGCGTCATTGTGACGCTCGGAGTCAAAATGTTTATGTCTTCTCTGTCTCCCTCTTTCTTAAATAATGCTCTTAACACAATGATGCGGCTGGTAGATTCCATGTCTCTGGACTGGTAACTCCTCTCTGGGGTTGAGTACAAACTTTTAAGGTGTAATTCAAGACACTGAACTCTATCGCACACTAAGATAGTTTCAATACCTTAGATAGCTACTCTTAAATTTGGACTAAAACTTAGGGTTGATTCCTGCCCCTACTCATATTGGAGTCACTGTCCACCACTGTCCTAAGAGTGCCATGTTTATTTTGGAAGAACCTGGAAGCTTTGATAGCCATTCTATGAGATCAAAGATGAGTGATGTCTGGAATTTGGGATGTCATTGGACGTCAGCTTTCACCCTCTCTCATTCGCTGTTCTGGTTGAGCAACAGGCATGAATGTAAACCACAAAATTATTTCCCTGGAACACTTTGAGATGTTCACATACAAGGATCATGGAAATGTGTGTTTTCTCCTGCACTGGGAAAAAAACTATAAAGATTATTTCTTTGCACATGCAAGGATGAATAGTTGAGGATTTACTTCTCTAATACCCAACATCTGAAGGGTGTCGGGTTGCCTTGACCCGTATGCACTTCCCTAAGAATTTCACCAAAATTCCATGTTCTGTTCCCTTGATTTAATTCCCAAATGGTGATGAAAATTGAACAAGATAAACCCTGCGCTTCGCTCTTGCTACTTCTTTGCTTTGATCCTGCTTGCCAGCTCCCTCTTCATTGACTGACGCTCGTAAATACGCCCTGTCATTTTTTACGATTATTGGTGGTTGGGATTTGATGAATATTGATACAACACAACTGTGGGGCTGCTATTAAATACTTTAGACAATTTCCAATCCTCCCCCTCCTCTGAAGAGTGTCATCCAATATGAATCAATATTGGTTTAATAATTAACACGTTTAAACATTTTTTATGTATTTTTCATGGGTAGAGGCTCTATGTTTATTTTATGAAGATGAAATATTCAGAATCAAGGGGATTTGAGATCGTTGTCATCATCTCGGCTTCTGATCAGCCTTTTTTTCCTCCCCCATAGTGCCTGAGGGAGGATTCTCTATCTTCCAGACAAAACAGACGCTTTGGTTTCCCTCACCGTCCTCACCAAAGGCCCTACAATGCAGGCCTGGAATGTGGAGACTTAGAAAAGATAATTACAAGATCTGACTGCCTGATAAAGACATCCAAGTTCCCCATTGTTTGTATTCAAGAGGAGAACTGGAGAGAATTTTCAAAGAAGTTCATGCCCACAGGACGCCTGAGGATTTCTTTTTTCTTGGGGGGAGTAATACACAAGATCACAAGGAAGAGAAATAGAAAAGAACTAGATTGATGGACGAGGACAAATAAAGCTCTGTCTGTTCAAGAATTATTCAACAGTCCCTTGACAGCTGTTGGGATGGATTTTGTGCCCAGGGATGGAAGATACTTTGGGTGGAATTGAGGTCCTGCTACTCATTCCTCAAGCAGGACCAAAGTCTGAAGAACTGTATTCACTAACAAGAGTCTGCCTGGATTTTCAGATCTTCTGGCGAGACCCTTCTTTCTGTCCCACCACCCTCACTGGGGCATCTGGTGAGAAAACCAGAGAGGGCATTCTTGGTGGCTACTCCCAGGCCCTGAAACTCTCTTCCAAGACCAGCTTCCTCCTTGCTATCCTTCCATAGGCAGATAAAATTCCTTTTGTTTCATTAGCCCTTGGAGAGCTGATTACTTGAGAGAGGGAGATCCTTTCCTTCTATATTTATACTTAGCGTATTTACTATGAGCTATATTGTCTGTTGGAAGGGGGATTTTCTTTAATGATAAAGCTGAGATGAGTTTCCACGGACAAGCAGGATTTGAACCTGATCTCCCATAAACCTAGTCCAAGACTCAAACTACTGTGCTGTGCTAGCATTGGCTTAATCCTATCAATCAGTCTCTAATTACTTCTCCAAGTGCTGATCTTTAAGGGACACAGGAAAGTGATCTCAGCAGAATGGGCTACTCCCAAAATGATTAGAAGCAGGCGAAATCTTACACAAAACCATTAAGGTTGGATTGCCCCCTCTCAGCAAAGAAAAATATTCCCGGGCTTCCAGGTGTCTGGTGGGGAGTAAACATGCTTTGCAGCTATGGAATGTTGGCAAATTGTTGCAAGAGGGGGCATAGAAAATGAGAAGCAAGGATGGAATGGAGTTCCCTTGGATGGGGTGTAATGGGCTGGCCAACATCCCAAATAGGAGCACTTTACAATGGGCCTTTTTTTGTTTGCTTCTTTGCAGGTGGCATTAGTGCTTCATTCCCAGTAGTCTCAAAGAAGACAAATTAGCGAGGAGGGCTACAGGGTAACCTGCAGAAGACATTTCCGTTTTTCCGCTTGGATGACTTGAAACCATCATTCGGTGGCTTGCTGGAGCAGAACCAGATCGCTTCCCAATCTATGGGAGTCTCTTTTTCCCCGACCCTTTGGTCTCCAGGGACGGTGTCATCTGGCACGTTCCTGCACGAACAGAATTCGGCAGGGACCGGAGAGATCACCGAGAGAAAATTAAAGTGTTTATTCATTGGAGGGGAAAGCATGCTTGTGTTGACTCAACCTTCATTAAAAAGGCTCTTATTATTGCTGCCGTGCATGAGCTACGGGCAGAAAATTCCTCCGTGCTACTGGTAGCCTGATGCCATCTGGAAATGAAGGAGGGAATTGGAGAATTAAGGGCCAAATGAGACATTACGTGACCGTTGTGTTTGATCAGCCTCTTGAGGTTCTTGCGCACAAAACAACAACCCTGGGAATGAAAAGAAGCCTTGGCATGCCCTTTGAGGTGGGGACGAGCTGCTTAACCCTTTCCGACCCTCCCATTTGTCTTTTCAAAACCCCATTCCCTCCTCCTTCTGGAAAAAGAAACAAAGAGAAAGAAGCAAGGTGGGGCAGCTGGTGAGTTCCCTGTCAATCGGGCAGGCAGCCCATTCTGGGGCGTCTTATGAGACATACAGGATCTATCCAAGGTGTTGAACTCTACCCCAAAGATTCAGCACCTTTGATCATTCCTTCAAAGCAGTGGTTTTCAAACTTCGGTCCTCCAAATGTTTTAGACTTCAGCTCCCAGTAATCCCAGCTGACTTGTCCAATGGTAAGGAATTCTTGGAGATGAAGTCCAAAACACTCAGAGGACCAAAATTTGGGAGCCCCTGCTTTAAGCAAGGTGTGTGCAAAGGCTGGGGTGCATCCCCCCCACTCTATTTGGTGACTGCACCAGTGTATTTCTGTATGCCCGAAGAGAGGTGACATTGCTTCCAACCACCATTTTGGTTCATTTTCAGCTGATTCTATTTTGTTGGGGGGGAGATCTAGGAGTTAGAGGAATGGTCTTGTTATTTTCTCCTTAATTCTGGAGCCTAGCGGCTCCCCAGCTTTTGTATAGACCATAGTCTCATTCAAAAAAGATTGGGATGGATCTCTTGATCTCAATTACTGGCTGCAAGATATTTCAGCCACCACTTTTGGCCCCACCCAGCAGTGGAATGGAGTCCTCCACACCTTCTCTGAAACTGAATTAGATCCACAAGCTGGAAGAGGTTCCTCACCCTTGCTCTAAGGCAAACATGAGGACTTTGTGTCCCTCCAGCTGTGGATAAACTATAATTCCCATCACATATAATGCTCCCCCACAGGCCAGACTGGCCAAGGTTTGTGAGAAGTAGAGTGGAGTGGTGAACGTTTCAGTCTAACAGAAGGAACATAGGTATGGCAATGCCTTCCCCAAACTGATGCCCTCCAGTTCTGTTAGGCCACTTCTACCTCCCCAGCCAACGTTACCATCTTGACTGGAGATACTGATAGGTGTTGGGTGGTCCAGCACATCAGATTGGGCCCATTCTCATTGTGCAACTATGGGAGGGTAGAGGTGAAGGTGCTAATTCATTCATTGTTTCAATTTGCAAATTCTGCTGAAAAATTCAGGTTTGCCTGAATTTTGAAGGATGACCAAATTCTTGGTTGCCTTTTCATTCAAAAGTAAGAAATCCACCCAATTCACAACTGAATGCAAAGCCAACAGATTACTCATCCCTTTGTAGCGATGGGGCATAGTAAGGAGAACAGAGGGTTGATATTGATTGGCCATCACTTCAATTATGGTCCTAGAAGAGTTCTCCAGTGAGACTCTCTGATAAGTACCCAGAGAGCCTTTGTTGCAGTGCTTACAAAGAGAAGGATGTGGACAGATATAAATACTCACAAAGTTTATATGCGGTTTACACAGGTTGCTGAGCTGGTGAGAAACAAATTGATAGCATGGAAAGAGGAGAGTAAGGAGTAAGGAATTATAGTGAAATATGGTCTGTATTTATAGATTGGATCCCAAACAAAATATCAACTAGTATTTAATATTAAATGTGCTTGTGATGAGTTATTACTCATATTGATGGCCCCATGATGCTTCAGGTCAGGTCTGATGGAATTATTTTATTGACGATTCTGTATTGTAGGAGATTTATATCAGAAATAAGAGGAGGAGGCACATGCTGGGTCCATTTGTGCTGCCTGCTATAGTTCTTGCAGAAACTGCACCTGATATGTGCAAAGATGAAGAATGTGCTTGTGTTAATACATCTGTACTGATCAATCCCTTAATGGGTGGGGATTCCCCCTGTGAGTAGAGTGGTTCATCCATTCCAGCTTTTAGTCTGAAGGAGCTATCCAAGGGGCCAAACAGATAGCTTTGGGCACCCTGGCTAGCTTAGGTTTCATTAGGTTTCAGACTAAAAGTCTAGGCAGATTGACTGTTCCACTGACGTAGACACCAGCTGCATTCAGCTGAAAGACTGGGATGGAAAAGGAATTCATTGGCTTTTCATTTCCATTGGGAAGAAAAGGAGGAGGAGGAAGAGGACTGATAATGGTGGTGATAGTAACTGACTTAGGACTTATGTCTTCATAAATGGCCTTACATGTGCACACAACTGAATTGAATAATTTCACAAAGGTTCATAGTTGCTTCGGGACTACCATGGTGTTACAATGTACAAGTGTCATTGTGTAATAGTTGAGTGACTGATTCACCATGGCCTGTTGTGTGTGGGCACCAATGTACGTCTAGACACACATCTAGACTCCAGCTAGAAAGCAAAACAGGAGCACCCGATGGACGTCAAAAGTACCCAATGCACATTTCTTGCCAGTGCCTAGATGTACATCTTCACAATTCACCAACTGGGTTTCATTACGCTGCTACAGTATAGTTACAGATTTGTGAAGTTACAAAACATAGATTGTGAGGTAGGATCTCAGCCAATAATCATAAGACAGCAAGGTGCCATACTTTCCAAGAACCAGCATGGTGTGGTGGTTTGAGCACTGAACTACGACCCTGGAGACCAGGATTTTATTTCTCCTCTTGGCCATAGAAACCCACTGGGTTACCGTTGGTGCATCACACATTCTCAGCCCTAGAAAAGCCCATGGTAGGTTCACCTTAGGGTCGCCATAGGTCAGAAATAACCTGAAGGTCCCCAACAGCCATATGTTCCATTTAGGACAAGTGCCAACTTCCTCACCTTCAACAAGGGGATTGAATCCCAGAATTGGAAGGTACTTCCAAAGGCTGCCTAGCCAATCCCTGGAAAGTTGGCCACGAGAGTTGGCCATGTAACCTCTGAAAATGGGAAGAGGCAAAAGTTCAGCTCTGACCTTCCATTCTCATGGCCCCATTGATCTCCCAACTCTTTTATGATTCTCGCGTCGCCTTCTGAGATTTTGTCAATGTAACCAAAAATGATATTCAGCTCTTCTCCCACTCTTCACCATCCCATGGTGTCTTTCTTCAAACAGTCTCCTCTTGGATGCCTTTACAGCTCATGTCAACCACGCACATCATTTATCCTTCAAAAGGGCCTGGTTGACCCTCTGTTGCCCCTATTTGGCTCATAGCCTGCCTGTCTGGGTGTCTTCAAGGTCTTCCTTGCACTCACATCCTTAACCTGACACCTTAGAGGTCACACATGAAGATACTGCCATTGTCACATGTTCCTGTCCATTTTTTGCTGCAATTTCAGCTCTGTGGTGAAGTTTTCCCCTTTGGCTCACACAGCTAATGAGCAGAACCTCTTGGGTTCTTTGGTGGCCAGGCGCAAAGTTCAGCCTGTTTTGTCCTCATCTTGGCTGCCTCCGACACTCCCACTGCAGCATTTAATGGCAAACATTTCCCTAGTAATTTCTCAATGCAAGTGGTTAGCAGCCTGGGTGGATAGACAGCCTTCAGGCTTAGACAGAGTTTTCAGCTTAGGTTTAAATCCTCTTTCTTTTTTTCTCTCTCTCTTGAGCTCTGTGTCTATCGCAAGCAACATCTCTTCCCAGGTCAAACTGTTGCATAATGGAAGAGGCAGAGGAGGAGAAAGACAAAAAGCAAGGAAGTCAGAAGCGATGTGACTCCCAAGTACAGTTCACTGATTATAGCTGGATTTTAGATCCATCCCTCCCACCCTCTTCCAAATGATTCTAGCAGCAATTTGCGCTTGAGAATCTGCAGAAAAAGAGGGCTCATTTTCTACCACCAGCATCAAGTCCTGTCTAGTCACCATTTTATAAATGCATTTCAAATATGGAGACTTGGGTGTCAATTGGAAATCAAAGGCCGTTTCCCATTTCTCCTCAGGCCAGGGTATTTAATTTAAAAAATATACACAGAGAGGGAGAGAGAGAGAAAGTTAACCCACTCAGTGGTCTTGCCCAAACTATTTCTTCCTATGTGTGAGAGACTATGTGTACGTGCAGCTTCTAAAATATTCTAGCCCACACCAGTTTATTTAAAAATCTAATAAGGTAATTGTCATGGCAGCAGGAAGGAGGGCCAAGCCCCAGTATCTGAACTCCCCAGATGGAGCAGAGGGAAATGAGGGTCAGGTCTTATCAGCGTCTTCTATGAAAAATGCCAGATTTGACAATCCATGACCCCGAGGCAGCTGCTTAGGACAGCAATTACATTGCAACAGCAAATGTCCATAACTGGTACTGATCTGTAGGTCTTCCACTTCCGTGGGTAGCCAGACCTGGAAGAACAACTTCAGGGAATGGCTGGAATCCTGTTAAATGTCCCCCCATTTGCAAATTCAAAAGGGAGAGAAAGGCTTGCACAGTGTCCTTTAGAAGTCATAGAATCACGGAGTTGGAAGGGACCTCAAGGGACATCCAACCCATTCCCCTGCAGGTGCAGGAATCTCCAACCAAAGCTTTCCTAAGAGGTAGCCCCCCAACCTCTCTTTAAAGATTTCCAAAGATGGAGAGTTTGTCAGCTACTATAGAGTCTGTAGTAGCAGTCAAAGTCAGGTTTACAGAATCTTGTCAGTCAGACAGTCACCGTTCTTGTTCCAGTAGTCAATATCAGCAATAAATCCAGGTTGTGAGTTGAAGGTGGGATCCAGTAGCATGGGCAGCACACAAAGCAAGGTTCAAGGTCGCTCAGGAAAGTGAGCCAGGGATCAAAAGACAAACACATTGCTTCCACCAGAAAAAAAGCAGTTGTCAGCAACAGACTTCTCCCCACCAAGTCTATGATATTTATGGGCCAGCAGCCTCCCACAGTTGTTGCCTGATTGATGAGTCTTTCCTATATAAGTGCTCTGAGCAACTCATGGATTCTGCTTTTCTTATCTATGCTAGGCTGCAGTAGGTATTGTCCCATCCATGTCTCTGCATTGTGGCCGTTAGAAAAGATCCTTGTCTGCATCAGTGCCTGCACCTGGGTCCTGGGACTGAAGCATGACAAGGACGACAAAGGAATCAGAAACAGAAATGACCCCATTTGGGAAGACGCTTTGGTTAGAGCAACATCTTCCATTCCGATACAGAGGAACGTTCTTCACCCATTGGAATGCTGTTGGTTTTACAAGCTGAGCGTGGGTGGCTGACCTCTCTGCCCAAGAGCAAAATGAATATTGCTTTCCAGGTCTTTCCCTTAATAAACTCACATGACATACATGTCTAGCAGCGACATAACAGCGTGGGCGTTCTCAAGGGGTTTGATTATCAAATCCATCCATCACCAGCATGTGTAAGGATTTAGCTCTTTTGCACTGCGTGAGAGCAAGACAGGTGCCCAAAGTGATTTTCCCTTTGTATATTTATATATCTTTGTCTGTATCTATCTCTCTGTCCATAGAACCTTCCCAAACGGTGTTAATTGAGCAATGGAAGAACTGTGTCTGGGTTCACCAAAGGTTTCAGCAGCAATCTTTCTCAACGAAAAGTTCCATTTTTCAACAACTCCTCTTTGTGGGCAGATGTCTTCAAAGCTTGACAGCTTTATTGCTTCCCATTTTTCAAAAGGCCATGGCTACTGGTTGCGATGTGAAAATATGACAAGGAAGCACATGCTAGGGTTGAATTATGAGAGGAAATTTCGAACATTTTGTAGAACAGCGGGGAAACATACTGAGCTGATGGGGGAAATGGTGTCCCATCCTCTCCAAGGTGCTTACCTTGTGTTAGGACTGAAGAATTGCAGTGGAGAGGGGAGGCCATCCTTGCTGCTTGCTTGCCTCTCTCTGCCCCCGTCTTCCCCTCCACAGCCATTTAACAGCCATAGAAATACCCCCATACCTTCTCTGTGAAGGAGAGGAGAGGTCCAGAGCTGCAAGCATGGCACATTATGCTCCGCATGCAGAATACAGAGACTCAGCCTAAATCTGTTAGTGGAGTGAGCTCTGTTTGCTTGGGTTCCCATGAACTTTAAACAAAATCCCTTCTCCATCCTATCCTTTAACCCATTTATTTGGACCAGAGCCCCACCCAAGCCTGACCTAGACGTCAGTATTTACCTTATCCAGATACACTGCTGGGATGGATTTTTTCCCTTTTTTTTTAAGTGTTAGCATTCCAATAAATTCTCAAGAGAACTTGGGAGTGTTGTTGTAGTTATAATTTCTGTGCATATTACTGCTCTAATATTTATATCGGTGCCGTGCAACTTATTATGCACATAGGATGGATAATAGTCACTGTATCATTTGGTCTGGGGAGGATTTTGGCTTCCTAATGTTTACGCCATAATGGATCCTTTGGAGCCATTCTTAGATTCATCTGCTGTTGAATGTGCAGGCTTAATAGCTGCTTTGATATCCAAGACTTTGCCCTTTTCTGAAATTCTTACAAAGAAATGCTCTCTTTTGGAAAGCGGTTTTGAATTCTCCAATGGAAGCATATAAACACCAGCCCTTTGAAATACAGCATGGATGGTTTCCTCATAAAAGTTGGATTGTCTGTTGCAGTTCTGACTTGATGCCTCACCTGCAGAGGCAATCAGTCATCTGCTTTGTGTGCTTGGGGCCTTTCCTTGAGCTTCGAACCTAAAAAATCTCGTGCTGGGATTGGTCATTGTGGGATTCGTCAATGACAACAGTAACAAAACACCCCTCCTGTTGGTTTACTTCTCTACTGAGATGGGAAAATCGAAGTAATCTCTGCAGGGACAACTAAAGACATTTTTGCTGCCTGCAGTGGACAAGGTATTGTTGTGGTTGTGATGTGCCTTGAAGTCAACTCCAAGTTATGGTGACCCTATGCTAATATTTTGTTGGCAATATTTATTCAGAAGCAAAAATGTCATTCTTCCCTAACTTTCTTCTCAAAGGAAGTAATGAGTAATTTAGCACAGTTTATCCTGCTGCAAAAGTCTTCAAAAACTGCACAGTTTTCAAAGACTCACCCCACCTGCAGTTTAGAACTTATTCTGCAAAAAAATTGCAAGTGGTTGTTTTGCACAGAAAACAGCATTTCTTGTAAAGAAAGTCAAACTTCTTTGCAAAAATATTTTCTGAGACCAAAAAAAAAACCCCCACTGTTTTTCTCTGCAAAAGGACCGTGTGGATTTTGCATAGCATAACCCACATGCGCACATCTGCAATGTTTTCTGCAAATGCATTTGCAGAATTTTCTGGACTGAAAAAATAACATTTCTGTACACAGTTTTTGTTTTCCACAGAAAATGTCATGTCCTGAGCAGACAATGGCTATTTTCCGTGCAAAACAACCACGTGCAGACTTTGTGCAGAATGATTCATGAATATTCTCATCACTCCAGGGTTCTTTGTGTCAAGGTCTTCTGACACCCGTGAAAGATGGTTTTGACAAACTTTTTCCCAATTTTTAAAATATATTCTTCCCATTTACATTCAGAGGAAGTTTACAATTGCTTTCTTCTAAGGCTGCAACCATGTGACTCATCCAGGTTCACCTACTGAATTTCCGTATCTGAACAGGGATTTGAACGCAGGTCTCCTGGAGCCTTGGATGGACATTCAAACCACTGCTTTCCAGAATGGTACTTTTTCTCTTTAATGTGTGGTAGACGTGAATACATTTCAAGAAATTTTAAGGGAATCCCTCCCTGCAAACAAAAAAAGAAAAGAAAAGCAGTTCTCTTCTTTGTTGGATTATTTTTTTTTTCCTCCAAGAAGGAACTCAAATGTCATGAGATGATCGTGGGTCATGTAATGAGGAGAGCCAGTGTGGTGTAGCAATTTGAATGTTGGATTATGTTCCTGGCAACCAGGGTCTGATCCCCTTCTCAGCCATGGAAACCCGCTGGGTGACTTTGGGCAAGTCACACTCTCCAGCCTCAGAGGAAGGCAATAGCAACCTTCCCTTGAACTAAGCATGCCACGAAAACTCCATGATAGGTTCGCCGTAGGTTTGACAGATGTTGGAGACAACCTGAAGGCACACAGCAACTGCAGATCTCCCCAGAAGCATTTTCCCTCCAAACTCTGGATTTATGGGAGTGATATCTAAAACATGCAGATGAGCCCCAGCCCCAGAAAACCCTGTGAAAGATTCGCCATAGCGTTGCCATAAGTCAGAAACGACTCGAAGGCACATAACAGCAAAAACAATGTAATGAGACCAAAAGAAAAAGGCAAAGAAAAGAAAAGTTAATGGCAACACATTGTTTTGTGGTCTTCGTAATGGCTTCCATAACAAACTGCTGTCGAAAGGCAACTTTCCAGGCCCAGGGCACCCAGCACATTTCCCAAGGGAAACAAATAGCTCAGGGACTTTACGACTTGCTGCCTGGAATGAACAATTCCATCTTCCAGCAGAGGCCAATATCTAGCTAGGCTCACTCCCTGCTACTAAGCATCTCCTGATGAATGATGAATGCCTCCCTCTGCCTATTGATAGGGCCGGCCTGGATCACTATGCAGCAGTTTTCTGGAAGTGGCTTCCACGGACAGTAGGTACAAATGATGCGTCTTTGTACCGGCTGAGAATTTTGCTCTCTGCAGGTTGGGATGGAGAGAATTTCATTTTGGTTCAATTTTTTAAAAAATGTCTGTTTCAAAATTCACAAATGCCTTCATTTTCAAGCTGACATAAATTGATTTCTTTAAAAAAAATGAATGTGAGAGAAACAGGGGATGGTAACTTCGTCCATATCTGCACTACACTGTTACAGTGCTATTATTCCACTTTCAACCTCCTGTGGAATTCCGGGGTTTGTAGTTTACTGAGGCCAAAGAGAATTCTAACGTGCCCCTCCCTAAACTGCAAAGTCCAGGATTCCACAGGATGTTGAAAGTGGAATAATAGCACTGTAACAATGTAGTGCGGAAAGGCCCTTTCTGTTCCTGTTGTTCCATCAATTCCTCTTCCATTTACCGTTTGTAATGATTAGATTCTCCGTCTTGATTTTCTCCATATTCCATTTGGGTTTCCTTCCCGTCCTATCGAGTGGTAAGACTGTGCTTCTATTCTTCCAGACTGGACTGTTTCCTTAACATATTCATTTAATGGATCTGTTTAAGGTTTTAATTTTCCAAAGTGTACACATTCATATATGCACTTCTTTTGGCATAAGTAATCTGAGATCCTACTATTTGTGTATTTATTTATTTGGTGTCCCCTCCGTCCTCCAGATCGCATTGCTAAGGCCAGTTAGGGAGAGAAGAGCAGCTAGAACCAGCTCTATCATACCTGGGCCCCAGTGGCCTGAGAGAGCCCGCTCTTCCTTTCCAACTCCTTACATGGACAATAACTCTGGCTTAAGTCATGAAAAGCTCCGAGGCCCTTTGGCAATGATTCACCCTGCTTTCAGACATCCCCCCTCAGTAGGAAGTTGCATTGTATTCTGGTTTTTGGCCTCAGCACCATTTCCAAGGGCAACCCCCATGCGGAGAGCATTGCAATAGTCAGGTTTCAAAGCCAGTAAGACAAGGATGACAGCAAGACGGGGAGAGTCAGAATGACTTTTAAATGAACCAAGAATACTGAAGTTCACTCAGCAGGAACATTTCAAGTATCCTTTGGAGTTCAGTGGCTGGCATGGTGAATTTCACTCTTTCTCGCTCTCTTCCTCTGAGTGCCGATTCCCCCTCCATCTCTCCAATCCATGCTGTGGAGGAAAAGATTCTTGTTATTTCGTTAGGTGGTCTTCTTTGGCCCTTTGAAAAAGGCTGAGCAGATTTTCCAGCTGCTGAAGCCTCCTCAGGGTTAACCGAGCATCCTCATTCTATGGTGGCTGAGAATATGTCCAAGCGAGAGCCACCGGTGTCAATCGTGTGGGGAGTTTGTCTGTCTAATCAGTCCAAGCAATGCACGGCCCTAGAAGGGGTACAAAGAAGTATGTCTGGCATCCCCCCACCCACTCCTACAAAGGCTAAAATGAACAGCAAGAGAGAGTTCCTATGTTAAAGGGTTTGAAGTCTCAATAGAAGGGGAGAAAAAACCCAGTTGCAAGTGAGTGAAACAGTTCATTAAAATCTCAGCACTTGCTCTAGCATTGTGAAGAAGCCAAGGTTTCTTTTGGTGGGAATGGAAGGGAGGGAGAGGTTGTTTTGCAAATCCAGACTGTGACCTCTCCAGCTTTCGGTGGAGGTGGCAAGGCAGGAAAAAGACACAGCGGCTCAAAGTGAGAGCACCGCTGTCAAAAGGCGGGCAACCCACGGTGTTGAAAGATGTGGCATTCTTGGCCATAAGCAAGAAGAGCTTCTCTGGAGGGCAGATTTATTTGCGTGGAGATGTGATGAGACTCCTTAACAATGGCCATCAAATCTTCATAATCACCAGGAGGAGGCAGGCAGGCAGAGGCGACGTCTGATTAGTTACTATTGGGTTGTGGAGAAGCTTCACCACATGTGCTTTGCTTCAGCTTCTCTCCTCATTTCCCTCATTACTTTCAGAGCCCTGCAAAGGAGATGGAGAGAATGAAAGAGAAAGAGGGAGGGAGGAAGAGAGGGAGAGATTTCTTGTAGTATTGGTACATTTTGCCTTTTTTAGAGGAAATGGGAATATCATTATTTTTGTTGTTATGTGCCATTGAGTTGTCTCCATCTTATGGCTACACTATTTGAGGGTTTTCACAGCAAGATTTCTTCCAAAGAGGTTTGCGGTTGCTTTTCCTTTGGGATGAGAGAGTGTGACTTGCCCAAGACCACCCCTTGGGTTTCTATAACTGAGCAAGGATTCAAGCTCTGGTTTCTCAGAATCCTAATCCAACACTCAAGCCACAAGAAATATATTGGTTTTCTGTCCTTGTGAGTTGTGCCTTGGTCCTAGGTTTGTGGAGACTGGAAACTTGAAAGGGGTCAAGAACTCCAACTTGGACCCAGGTTCAGAAACTGATGAATTCTTGTTCCATCCCTAGTTGACTCACCATTCAACCACTGATTCCATTGGATTTCCTCTAACCAAGAATAACCAGCAGGATTTACCACCAATGTCACTTCCAATGACATGGAGAAAGAAAGAAAAAATAAGGAAAGAAGCTATGATATAGACACTGCTAATGGTGAAATCAGAGAACCAGTATGACATGGTGTGTAGCGGTTTGAGCATTGGTCTATGACCCTGGAGACGAGGGTTTGAGTTCCTGCTCGGCCATGGAAACCCACTAGATGACCTTGGATGCATCATATATTCTCAGCCCCAGAAAATCCCATGATGGAAATGACTCGGAGGCACACAACAACAAGAACAATCGTGAGGTTGCATCTTCATAAGGTTTTCATGGTAGAAGACTTTCAGAAATGGTATACTGGTGCCCCTTTCTGTGCAGTACTAACAAGTGTTAGCTATAGTATTGTCTCTGAAAGATCCTCCAGCAGTGTCGCTCCCCATACTGGTGCTGCACGGTAGATACTTGACTAATTTAGTCTTCAACAAAATTTTGTCTCGTGTGGGAGACCCAGCCAAGAGCAGTGCTGCCATCAGTATGGCCTCTTGCCCTATAAGAGCTCACAATCTCACCATCACAGGAAGGTAGTGCTGTGTTCGATGGCCTCAATCAAGGAAGCCACCACTGTCCTGAGTTTGCAAGAAGGAAGAAGGGCTGTAGGTAACAGGGCTGTCAACGGTGGTTTCTCATTCAGATGGTCACCACATTTTGAAGTTGACTTGATGTTCCTTAGATAGAACAACAGTGGTGTCCTAACCTTCAGGAAATGTTTAAAGAATCTCTCCTCTCCCTGGAGAAAAGATGAAATCTCAGACTGTTCTCATTTCCACAAAAAAAGAGATAAGAACTTTGAGAGGAGCACAACTCTCTGTCATCCCAGGGAAATGCAATGCCACGACACTTCGTGTCACTCTATCCATTCGACTCTTCTTAGAAATCTCACAAAACCAAGTGGACCCATTGAACACGCATGCTGTCATTGGGGGAAGAATATGAAAATATCACGTTCCCAGATGCGCCAAATTACAGCGCGATAAGGCTATTTGCACTGGGAAGATTTAATCAGATTGCTAAGAGCCCTTCGCCGCTGCTTGCTTTCCCCAGCCACCTTGTTTCAAGGGCAGTACGACTAATGAAGGCAGATTGAACCTTGCTCTGAGAATGAATCGAGCAGAGGAGGCAGGAAGTAGAAGGCTCCCGCATGATTCAATTACTTGGGAGATGCTTCATTATTTCCTGGGAGCTCGGGAGCCTGGCGTCCATCATGAGTGGGTGGCTGGATTGGAGATGTGGGTGACCTCATGCGCATCGGCACGAACCTGGCAAGCTCAAGGGAGAGGCCGACCAAAGGACTCGGAGAGGCTTCTAAAGCAACATGGAGGAAAAGAACATGAAGAAAAAGTCCAATGCCTTGAAATGGTTGGTGTGGTTTGTTTGTTTAATGAATTTCTACTTCAATCTCTCTCTCTTCTTTTTTCTTTCAGAGCCGAAGAACATAAAGGACCAAATTTGGCATAGAAATATGTACCTTATCTAATTAATTAATGTAAGCTGCCTTGGATCCTGTACAAGAAGAAAGGCAGGATACTAAATAATTAATTAATACTAATGAATCGATCAATCGATCAATCAATGTCTTGTCTTTCCTGTACAAGGAAAAAGGCAGAATTGAATTAAAAAATTAATTTGAACAGTTAATTGATTGATCAATTGATTGTTGTCTTGTCTTTGCTGTACGGAGAATGGCAGGATATTAATTAAATAATTAATTTTTGTAATTAATTAATCTAATAACGTACAGATGAGGATTTGCTTCTCTCTAAGGAATCTAGGAATGGGTGAGTTCAGAATGGGATATTCCACAGTTCAGAACATTCAAGCTCATTAAGAGTCAAGGCAATACTTTTCCCAAGTTCAGACTGTAGTTAGAATCGGCTCTGTCCCAGCATTGTCTCTCCTTGCTTCTTCCTTCTCTTCCTGTTGATGCTTCTCCAGCAGTTGTAGCAATTGATGAGGGAAGCATTTTCTCCTGATACCTTCATTAGGTTCTGGAAACCATAGGGGAACCAAAGGAAATAGGCTGAGGATGAGGGATTCCAATCATACCAAGCCATGTCATGGGGGACTCTGTATAGGAATCCCCCAGGAATCTCTCCATCCCTTCCTCGCCCACGTCATTCTGCTGCATAAGGATGGAGCACAGCTGGCCGACTTCTTGGCAGAATGAAGGCAAGGAGAACGCTGCTGCTCGGCAGAGGCTGGAGAAAAAACAACAACAAAGACATTGACATAAAAAGCACCAAAGAGATGCCGAGCGAGCGGAGTGGATCTTTGAAAGGCAGCTCAGAGCTGGAACGGGAAGGGAAGAGCAAACTCAAAGCCTCATGCTTTCAATTCACCAAAATAAAGTAAAATAATATTCTCAGACACCACAGGATCATTCCTTCCAAGTTTTCACTGGAGGAACCATTGCTGAGGAGACCCATGTTGCAAGATCCAGGGACCGCCATCTCAAGGCAGGAGAAAAGGGATGCTTGCCGTTAATAGACGTTCAAATGGAAACCAGAATAATGTGACTTTGGCCAAGTGACTCCATACATACACATGCGCAAGACAAGAGCAGTCTTAAAAGCAAAACTTTGCAAAGGGCTGGAGAGGTTGAAGAAGACGTGGCTTCTTCCAGTGTAAGCACAAATGCCAAGGAATTATCAGAGTAACTGAAAAATGGAGATGAGAGGAATCAGCTTCTCTTCAAAGGCTTGATTTATGTTGTTTAATGGAGGAAGGCCTGCTCCTCCACTCAACAGAACCAGAGTGGTGTAGTGATTTGAGGGCTGGAGGAGGACTCTGGGAGACCAAGGCCATTTCCGCACGACACTGTTATAGTGCGATTATTCCACTTTCAACCTCCTATGGAATCCTGGAGTTTGCAATTTAGGGAGGGGCTTTTAGGATTCTCAGCCCAAGAGCTCTTTTGCCTCAGTAAACTACAAACCCCAGAATTCCACAGGAGGTTGAAAGTGGAATAATAGCACTATAACAGTGTCGTGCAGAAATGGCCATAGTCTAGCACTCAAACCACTACTTCATCTTGGCTCCTGGCTCTCCTTTAAGCAACTATAGATAATCAATTTAAGTGAGAGGTATTTCATTGTGTTCTTCTATGCATGCAATTCTCACATCTAAGCCTTCCCACAGAAGAGAAAACAGGAAGAATCCACACAAAAGAACAACTGCCCCTTTCCAATTAATAACAATCATTTCCCCTCCTTATTCTTGATTTATACCCATGGAAGGCAGAGGGAATTTCAAGAGGTAAAGACAGTCTCTCCACCATGCCTTGTTAGAAACAGCTGGAATCTTTTAACAGTGACAGCTTCCTCACTTGACTGACTGAAGAATACCAACCAATCTCTTCTTGCACCGGCTGTGCCTTTTCTTCACTTCAGTGCCCTGTCAATACTTGTAAGGACCCCTGGCCATAGCATATTCATTTGTCACCATTCACTGCCTGCAAAAAAAAAAGTTACTGATGTGGCCATCCGAATGCTGTGAATGCTCCTTCAGAACAGGGGGAGCAGTCAAGAAGCATGACAGCCAAGTTCAGTTTGAGTGGTCCCACCTGCCAGACTGATGTGCTTAAGGCTTAGCAGTGGAGAAGAACTTATTTATACCTCTTTCTGTCTTTCCCTCCCTCTCTCTCTCTGGCTGGCATCCTGTCCAGCAGTTACAATGTTGTAAGCTAGATGTATGACTTTGATTTTTTCATTTTCACCCATATTTACAATTGTGTCACCATTGCCGTGACCACAAATGGCCTCCCAACCCACCTTAAAAGCCAGGCAACAGTACCAAGTGAAGGCGTCTTGCACTGTTGATGAGTAGGGCGCTGAAGGACAATGCATCCAGCCCTTTCCTACCATTGAGCTATAATGTGACAGAGCGTTGTAACAGGAGGCACAGCGGCCTTTACTCATCACACCACTCCTTGTTGGCAAGTTGGGTTGATACATCATCCTTCAGTCACCCACTCATCACCAACCCAGAACTCCTTTATCTGGTGGAGCAGCTTGGCTATTGAGGTGGAGTTTTGGAAGGAGGCTCAGAATGGGAGATAGCTCATGGATGAGTATTCATAGCTACATTTTCCATGCAAGGGCCCAACCTCTAGCTATGTATATCTGGCTGTCTTTTCATGGACTTGGGAAACAACAAAAAAGGAAAAGGTTCTGGAGAACATTAATACTGTAAACTAACTTTTGCTCCATTTCCATAGAATGACTAGTGGCTCCTAGACCAGTGGTCCTCAAACTTTGGTTCTCTAGATGTTTTGGACTCAGGAGTCCCATGCAGCATGGTCAATGGTAAGGAATTGTAGGGGCTGAAGCCCCAAATATCTGGAAGACCAAAGACTGAGACCCAGGGTCCTGGACAAGGTTGGAGTTTATGTTACTTGGAGATGACTGGAATAATAGATGTATTATTGCAACCACAAGTCATGAAATATCAAGGAAAAATGAACCTGTAGAGACTTTAAGATAGTGATGATGATGGTGGTGGTGGTGGTGGTGGTGGTGGTGGTGATACTGTCATTGTCATATATATTATTCATTTAATATGTATATATACACAAATATTATAAGAAAAATATAATTAAAAATCACACAATACAAAGGTTAAAATACAAATAAAACAATCAGATAAGAATAAAACAAAGTTAAATACATAACTAAAACTCTGACCTTAGTAAATTCTGCACAGTTAGTAAAATCCAGCACCTTTTATCAGACAGGCCATGATGACACATCAAATGACTCTCAGAATAAAAATGTCTTTGCTTGACTGCGAAAGAAAGTTAGGAGTATGGTAGAGCCTGGGGGCAGACACTGAGAAGGCCCTGTCTCCCATGTTCCCCCACATGCACCTGTGAAGGTGGCAGGACAGAGAGAAGGGTCTATTCCAGCAGATCTCAAAGCCTAGGCTGGTTCATAAGGGAGAGTACGGTCCTTCAAAGAACTTGGACCTGAGCCATGTAGGGTTTTGAAGGTGCATTTAATAGGGAAAAAAATAATTAACAAAAGAGAAACAACACAATCAAATCCAGAACACACAGGATAGTTACAACTCTAATAAAGATAATCAGGGTCTCAAGGCAAATCCTATCACTACAGTTTAGCAAGATGGCATACTAGTCCAGCAGAAGCAATTCTCTTTCTAATCTTAAAAGAGGACAAGATAAAAATGGTCCCTGGATAACTGACTTAGGGAAAGGAATCCTCCAGCTGCAAGTGGTTCTGATGTAACTCATCCACTTTGGGATTTAAGTCCAAACTATAGGGTGCTAACTCTGGGTTTAAGTCCAAACTATAGGGTGTTCCTCAAAGTGCTGAACCCTGCTCCCCAAATAGTTCCAGTACAATGGATAGCTCCTTCTCTTCTAGATAACTGACGTAAGGAACCAAAACCAAAACCACGAGAGATTCACCATCTCCTTGGAGGGTGAAGCCAGGAGCTGCCACTGGATTCTTCCAATCCGGGAAGCAAATAAGCCATCTGGAGCCACCAGTCTTTCCTCCAGTTACCCCTACCCTTCTGGAGAAGAATCTCCCATTACCAACGAACTACATATGCACTCAGAGACTGTTAACGAATGCGTTTCCTGCAGATAATTATAGGGAGTGGGATATTGAAGGCACTTAGAGCATCTCATTCTTCTAATTCATTAATTATATTGCAATTATACTCTTCTTAGATCCTCTCCAACTCACATGAAATTGTACATTTTGGGGAAATTCAGCAGATGCAGAGGGAGAGGAAAGGGTCAACAGAAAAGGTAGTGAAGGGGGAGACTTTCTCCTCCAGGAAGCTAGCCAAGCAAGTTAGGGATATTTATTTGGGTTGGGGGAAAGATCGCCTTCCTAAACTTCTGCAAGAGTTAGTGATTGTTTATCTTGTAGAATTATTCATACAAGATGAATCACGGATGCCTCACTGTGGTTTTGTTCAGATCTTCATGATAGCATCACAGGTGCAGCAACTCAGATAACAAAATCTGGAACTGGCGGACAGACCAAACCCAGAGAGCATTTCCTAGCTATTGTCCTCCATCCTGGAGAACATTAACCGGAGGCCTCAGGGTTCTGTCCTGGGCTGGAGCTGTTCAACATCTTCATAAATGACTTAGATGATGGAATAGAAGGCAAGCTTTCCAAATTTTCTGATGATACTGAAGGGAGGGGGGTAGCTAATATCTCAGAACACAGAAACAGAATTCAAAATGACCTTGACAGATTGGAGCAGTGGAACAGAATTAACGATATCAGTTTCAACAGGGATAAATATAGGGCACTATACCTAGGGCCTAGCAGGGTGTAGTGGTAGGAATCTTTCAGGAGTGCCCCAGTTGGTATATTCCTGCACAGCCGGGGTGAAATTATATCACCCTTGTGCCCCCTTCCAGTCCTAAGATTCCATGATTCTATGAACATTTCTCAAGAATAACCAGAGAAAATATTGAGAGACATGGAAGGTGCTTGCGTGCACAGTCACACTGATTGAAGCACCATATTTCAGTGGTAAGGCATCAAACATACTAAGAGTGCCTAATTATTGCAGGCAGAATGGCCTTGAAGTCTAGAGCAGTGGTTCTCAACCTGTGGGTCCCCAGATGTTTGTGGACTTCAGCTCCCAGAAGCCCCAGCCACTATGGTCAATGCTCAGGCTTCTGGGAGTTGAAGTCCAAAAACATCTGGGGACCCACGGGTTGAGAACCAGTGGTCTAGAGGAATTATTTATGAGCTATCCAAGGTACTGAAACTACTTTCAGGAAAGGTTTCAGCACCTTGGACAGTTCTTTTTAAAGCGTCTAGGCTAAAACCTGCAGTGGATTCACTGCACCAATGACCTGGAAGTAACTAATAACTGCTGCATTCAGAAAGTGTGAATTAGCTTTGGGTCATAGGTAAAATGGGTATGGTGGATCAGCTCATTTCAAGGATGGCAGGAAAGGTATTTTGGACTTGGAACTCTTGATGGAAACAGTGTTCTTTTCTTTTTCATCACCTAAGGCATGTTGGGAGAGAAAGAGTGGTTCCGTTTGGACATTTGTGTGTTTGTGAAGTTCATAGGGCGTTTTATTTTTGTTTTTTTAGAAAACACGCACACGAAACAAGGTTTGTCTTTCTAAAATGTGAATGTCTAAGATGCACATAACTGGGAAAAATGCAAAGAAACATACAGTTTATGGGAAAGAGAACAAACCAGTTAAGCTGTAAAGATGAATGTAGTGACTCCCACGCCGGTGGGGCAATGAATCCATTCCAAGTTTTCAGGTGCTTAAAGTCACAGAATCAAGATGCCAGACTTAATTAAGAATAGGGTTTTGCACCTTGGAGATGTCTTTTGAGACCTGGATTCAAGCCTGGAGTGGAATCAGTGCTCCTGGTGACATGGACACCATCAATGTCCAATACATATATATTATTTGACATGAAAAAAAGAATGCAAAGAAAAGGTAAGTAGAATTTAGAGCTAAAAAACCAGGCAATAAAATGGGGACTGAGTGTTTTGGGTTTTTTTTTTTTAATCCCTAGGCCAGTTTGCATTGGAATTCAGAAAGATCCCTAGAAAAAGTGCTCCTCACTGTGTAGACAAAATAGTGCTACTATATTCCATTAAAAAAAGAAATGCTTTTGCCCCCACCTCTTCCTTTGGAGAGAAGACCTGTTTTGTTTTCCACCATCAAGATATATCCAGAACGTGTCGAGCATGCTTCTGGGAAAGTTTTGATTCTGCGAAAACTTTCCAACGCCCCTGCTGTCGGTTCATTACATCTGGCCTCTGCTTGCTCGTTCACCCACATGCCGGGGCGTTCAATCCTGGGACAAAATCAGGTTGGCAGCGACGGGCCAGATCAAGGAGCACTGCTGGAGGGTTTGCTCCAGGACTTCATGGAGGCAGATTCCACAGCCAGAGGCAATGTTGCAACTGTTAAGAGAAAGTTGTGCGGCGGCTGAAAGGGACTTAGATCATGTTTCACGGTTTGGCTTCAGCCTCCTGCTCTCCCCTGTGCTGTGAATTCTCCGCCTCACTCGTTTCTTTCCCCTTCTTTCTTATGCTGTTTATTCTGCCTTGAAAGAAAGAAAGAAAGAAAGAAAGAAAGAAAGAAAGAAAGAAAGAAAGAAAGAAAGAAAGAAAGAAAGAAAGAAAGAATAATGTGCATTGCTTTCCCATCATATTTTTCTGGTTTTTAACAGAATCATCTGCTAACATGCAGATTTCTGGTCTGCAAAATGCCTACCTTGATGCCTGTCTTCACCCTGTGGTTCTATCCCCTTGCTTATTGACCAGACAGATGTTGCACTTATAAATAATGTCAGGAGAAAACTCCCAGGAGGCCCCGTTCCCAAACCTGCACTGGTGCAAAGATTTGGCTTGTGGGAGGATTTTCTGCTCAAGTTACAGGGATTCTTCCCTTTCCTTCTCTCCTTCCTGTGACAGCTCACCCAGTCCAGCAGCCTCCTTTGAACCTCTGACTAGAATCCTGTTGGTGTTTTGTCCATGTGCCAGTTCCCCTCCAGAAGTTGGACATTTGTGGAACACCCATGTTCAAGGTTGCAGAAGTAGTGTTGTTTGGGCAGCACCATTGTTCCTGCAGATGCATGATGACCTTGGAGATGCATTGTGCATTGCATATGGGTGTGCTCGCATTCAGTTCCACATTTGGTGCTTGGGTTCTGTTACGCTACGTCACATTCAACGTGAGGGTTTATAGTGAGATGAACATGTACTTAGTCACTCCTTGTCAAGGGCCAACATTGACTAGAATTCATAGGCTGCCTTGTGCATATAAAAGCTCCTCTATGGAAGGGGACATTTTTGTCTGATGCGGAACAGCCACATACAGTTCAAGGTTGTGGAAGTGTAATTGTGTGTGTGGGATTGCATTGTGCATTTCCCCTTGCCCATGGAAGTGCATACAGATTAAGTTTTGCATTCAGCTCCCTGTTTGACATCTTGCTTCAGTCGTGCAATTTTGCCATTCAGCACGAAGGCTGCGTAGCATGCTCCATACCTAACTCTTCATGCAGATCTCTTCATGCAGATTACCTGATGCAACCCCAGTTTTGCATCTCACTGTCCACATAGCATTTCCAGGTGGTCTGAAGGAGCTGCTTGATGATCCATCCGCCATTCCATCCACTGATCCAGGTGCCTGATGCCTAAACGTGGACCCAACCCATGATTTGAAATTGCTTCCCCGCGTTTTCCATTCCTAGGAAGAAAAGCGTTATGTGAGTGGTTCTTAAACTTTGCACCCCATGACCTCCTTTGATTCAACGTGCAGATGTTTCCCTCCACCATCATGGCCCCCTACTCCTCTCTTTCTCTATCAAAGGCCACCTCCGATCATCTTAACACTAAACTCTCATGTTCTCTGCCTTCTCTCTTTATTCCCTCCCCGTCCAAGAAACTGCTTGGTGGTCATTAAGCATCATGGACCTCCTGAACCAACAACGGAACATTTGGAGAAGCCGAGCAGGAAAAAACATTTGAAAAGGGAAGCTGGTTTTTGCTTTGTTTGGGGTTAGATTAAAGCATAAAGGGGGGAAGACACATTGCATGCCTCTTTTGCAGAGACCAGTAAATCCTCAATGTTGCACACACAACACACACAGAGAGAAGCTTGTCTTTCCTTTTCACATCTGCTGTACTTGCAGACTGACTTTTTGTGTCCCCCCATGATCAATCACACACTCCTTTGGGTCTCACCCCACAGTCTGAAAACCACTGGGTTAAACCATGGGACTCAACACATGTACATTCCCCAGAAGTGCTCTTATGATTTCTAATGCGACGGTTGCTAGAACAAACCTCTGGTAATTGTCGATTTTGTTCCATGTAATTCCCCAGTCTTTCTTCTTAATATGCCTTCTGTTAGACTGGCACCGTTTGTATGAACGAAATCCTTCTCCCTGACAGCGAATGGGGAAAAGACCCCCAAAATGTAGGCTAAAGGAGTGTATTAATGCATTCTCGCTTTGATAGCTCCCCGGGGTTATTCCCTTGGGGGAAATTAACCTCCTTGTGAATTAATGCCTATGAAGTTTGCTTGTGTGCGTGTGCGGTAGGGTTGTTGCTCTTGTTTTCTTTTTCTGAGAGGAATCTGCTTACAAATATTATCAAGAGATAATGAATTGTTGTTAAGAAAAAAAAAGGGAATGTTGTTCTCATTTGCATGCAATGTTTCAATACTTTTTTTTTTTCTGGAGAGTATTTCATTTGAATGTCTGCAAAAATGAATGAGGAATGATCAAAATATGCTAATGGAGAGCCTTTTGCAATGCCTGGCATCTTCTCATGTCTAAGCAAGTTGCCTCCTCTGTTTAGCCTGTAAGTGAAAGCCGGAAAGCCAATGGGTGACTCATGGGCTAGACATTTTTTAAAAAAATTTAATGCATTTATACCAGCAATTTTAGCCCCAAAGGGTCCCAAAGTAACTTAAAAAGCTAAGCAGCGTTGACAAAGATAAATAGTATGACAGTCCTTGCTCTTAGGTTTCCAATCCAAACTTGAGAAACGACACACAAGGAGCAAAGGAAGAGGAGGGAGGAGGAAAAATAAAAGAAAGTGAAGTTTACACTTGTTATAATGGCCAATAGGGTGGAATGTTTAAGCTTGCCATTGGCCTGTTTAAATAAATGGCCCCAGAGGACCAGAGTGTATGGGATGGATTGTACATGAGGAGGTAATCTTGCACATAACCTGGACCCCAACCATGAAGAGCTTTGTGCTGTTTTAATTGCTTTTATTTGTTCATTCCCTCAGGAGTTCTCGTACGCTGGGAGGCAATGTAGAAATGTCCTAAATAAATAAATAACAGCTTCCAACGTTTTGTTTTAAACGTCAAGGCAGCTTTTGTTTTATTCTTCAGCATGACTTTACCTTACTCAGGGCTTAGAATCTGAACCTCTGGAACTTTTTGTCCTCCTGGAAAGCCTTGTTAAATAATCTCTTTCCAAAGGAGAAACACACCCATAGAAACCACCCCCAGGCCTGGCTTCTCAATTTCTTGTCGATATTTGGTCTTTGCTGGCTGATTCGGAACGCTCAGCTGTATATTCACATTGACTGCACTGCACGCTCATTCATTGCTCGGCAAACCTGGCCAGACCAAAAATAATGAATTTTGAAAATCCCAATAAAGTCTCATCCAAAGCCTAGTAAAAGCACTGCGGATCTTTGCGGCAGCTTAATTGGGTTAAGGTATCAGCCTTAACCAGGATACTTTCATTCCAAACGTTTGGGGAAATGTCAGAGAAATTTCACCCTGTGAGATGATACACACACACACACACACACACACACACACACACACCACCTACTTTTAAATCAAGGATGCCATATTTCTATATTTTGGAAGGCATACTTGCTTTGCAGATGTTCCCGCAGTAGCAAATGCTGGCTTCCATATCAGCACAGTGATGAATCCACACTGTGTTTCAGTACAAACTTTAAAAGACTAACCCAAGATCCTGGATCCTAGCCCCTCAAATAGGTTCCTTATCTGGAACGGCGCCTTTAAAATTCAGACTTAAAGCCAGAACAGGCTCACTGATCCACTGACATGGGAGTCAACACCCTGAACTATGCCATAAAATCCACCACCATCACTGAAGAGAGCACTTTGTTGGCCGTGGAGCTTTGCTTGGTAGAATAGGCATGAGATAATTATGCAGTTTGTTGTTGTTGTGAGCCTTCATGTCTATTCCAACATGTGGCATCCCTAAGGTGACTCTTTTACAGGCTTTTCATAGCAAGATCTATTCAGAGAGGGTTTGCTGTTGCCTTCCTCTAAGGATGAGAGTGTGACTTGCCCAAGGATATCCAGTGGGCTTCCATGGCTGAGCTAGGATTTGAACCCTGATCTTTCAGAGTCCTGCTCAGAACACTACGCCACACTGGGTCTCCATAATGTATCAACACTGGGCCAAGGGAAGTGATAATATCACTCTATTCTGCCCATCTAGAATCCTGTGTCCAGTTCTGGGCACCACAGTTCAGGAAGGATGTTGACAAGTTGGAACATGTCCAAAGGAGGGTGACCAAAATGGTAGAAAGCCTGGAAACCATGAAGCCCTATGAGGACCGCTTGAAGTAGCTGGGTACGTTTAACCTGGAGAAGAGAAGATTAAGAGATGATATGACAGCCATGTTTAAACATTTGAAGGGGTGTCATATGGAGGATGGAGCAAGCCTGTTTTCTCCTGCTCCAGAGACTAGGGCATGGAGCAATGGCAACTTGAGGAAATGAGATTTCACCTAAATGTTAGGAAGACCTTCCTGACGGTAAGAGCAGTTCAACAGTGGAATACGCTGCCTGGGAGTGCGGTAAAGTCACCTTCTTTGGAGGTTTTTAAACATAGGCTGGATGGCCATCTGTCAGGAATGCTTTGATGGCATATTCCAGAATGGAAAGGGGTTGGACTTGATGGCCTCACAGTTTCTTCCAACCCTACAATTCTATGATTTTATGATCATAAGGTCCAGAGGTGCATCAGAAAAGCCAGATGTGTACCAGATGTACATTTGAGTCCTCTTGCTGGTGCCCAGATGTGCATCTTCACAATTCTCTAGAAAGGCTTCATCGCATTTCTACAACTTAGCAACAGAATCCTAAATTACACAATGTAGACTGTGATGCAAGAGCATGGCCCTTATTAATATTTATATAAGTAACAGTAACATTTTCTGCACAAAACAACCGCATGCAAATATGGCATGGAATAAGTCTCAAACTGTGAAGATTATCATCAGTCCAGGATCCTTCTCGGTGGGGTTTCTCATTACTTGAGAAACATGTTAATTTTGATCTTTCTTTTTTCAAATATTTTTGAATATTGTCCCTATTCCTAATAGAAGCACTTCCTTAGCAAACTTAACTAAGTAGCTGATACAGAATTCTGGACGACATTAGAAAAATGGCTAGGTAGATGTCAACGTCAGAGAGTGAGAGATATGAGTTAGAGAGAGAATGAAAAAGATGAGCGTCAGTGTTAGGAATAGGAATGAGAGATACAGGTTGGAATTATGAAGGGTCTGTCAGGTTTTAGATGTTTTAAATAAGTAATTTTTAAATATATGTTGACCTTCTCTTTAATATACTTTTTAAAAATTTTTGGTATTGTACACTTGTGCCTCTGAGAACACTATATACAGGTTAATGGAATGCTTGAGTTCACACACAGGGTGCCTGTGATGGCAGCAGTTATTTAAGGGTGGTGAGGTCCAGTAATGGGATTATATGGATAAAGTCTTCGTACAGGAACCATGATGGTGTCCAGAAGATCCTCAAGTTTGATGCCAAAAAGGTGGGGCAGGTGAAAGGCCTCAAATTTGAGACCATCATGGCAGGCTAAGTGGAGATCCTCACATTTCATGCCATGATGGTGGGACTGATGGGGGTCCTCACATTGGATTTCATAATAGTGGGACAGGTGGAGGTCTTCACATTGGATGCTGTCATGGTGAGACAAGTGGAGGTCCTCAGATTGGATGTCATAATGGTGGGACAGGTGAAGGTTCTCACATTCAGTGGTGGTGGTGGTGGGACAAGTGGATGGCCCTTCCGGGCATCCATTGCAGAGTGTTGGTACTCAGCAGGAGAGTGGTGTACTTCACAACTACAGAAGGGTAGATGTACATTATGGAAGCATGATATTGGTCAATGAATCACTGATTTGAATCATAGCCTGTGACCAAGTTACAAAAAGGTGTAGTTTACCTTTCTGGGACAAAATATGGTCCAGGAGCCAATTAATGTGTTCTCTCCTGGTTGCCCCAATGTTCATGTTTTCCATTTCCCTAATTCAGTTCAGCACTCTGGAGAACTTCTTTGTCTTTTTTCCCCCACTGATGGCCCTTGTCCAGATATTCCAAGCCTGTAATTATAAGACTGTACTCCTTGCTCAGGGGCAGAGAGGAGGAAGAGAAGGAAGAGGAGGAGGATAGAGAAAAAGATCTGGGCAGGGAAAGGGCAAGAGTCAGAAATGACAGGTGTGCCCCATGGTGTGTAACCTTCGCCTTGCCATGCCGGGGAACATCAGTGTTAACGTGATTAATTTCTCTTCTCCATTACTCTAAATTAGCTAAACAAATCCCTCGCTGGAGCTGTCATACTGATGTGCAGCATGTAAATTGTTTCTAATGAGAGGGGCACTTGGGGCTGGTGGCTAACGTGGAAATCAATTGGTACTGACACTTGCATTGCTTCCCTTTGAATGGCCGCTGTGGATGAGGACAAAGCATGTGGTGGGTGGGAGCAGAGGCATGGCTTTGTCAACCAATCTGGAGGGATAGCAGCAGCAGGAGGTGGGGGAAGAGTGGTCCAGGGGACATATGTGACCCTCATATAGCATGTTCGTGGTCCTTGAACCCCCTGCTTGTTGTTATTGTGTGCCTTCAAGTTGTTGTTGGACTCCATCTCCCAGTGTTCTTCATCAATGGTTATCCAAGTTTGGGTTGATGGGAGTCGCAACCTCATGACATCTTGAAGACTTTACAAGCCCTGAATCACAGCTCATCTCAGTCTAGCTGACCATTATTCATTCAATCTGTAGACAGAATCAGAGTGGGGAAAAGTTGTTGTCAAACATTCTTGGCCCAGGAAAGATCTCAGTTGATGCTTCAGCCTACAATCATGAAAGATATCCATGGAGGCCACCTGGTGGATCTCCACCATGGAGGCTGTTGGTGGATCTCTGTGTCACCCATACAATCCTATGAGCATCTCAAATATATGGTTCTTGTATTGGTCCTCTATGTGTGCTTGTGAACATCTGGAGTACCCAGATATGCGTGTGCAGCAGTTATGACTTCAGCACATCTCAGCACGTGGTAGACTTAGGATTATGTAACTTGTTTTTGCAAGAGGTACTTGGCGGGTGCCTTCCACTGATGTGAAACATGGCAGAGACAAAAACATCTCCCTTGGTTTTCACTGAAGTTCTCAAAGCACATTTATTCATTCGAAATTGTCAAAGCAGTTGCAGAACAAGAAGAAAAACTATGGATTCATCAAAGGAAATGAAAGCTCCAACTTGATTTGCATTTTTGTTCACAGTATCCCAATTTGTCTCAGCTCTCTGGGAAAAGAAGTCACCACAGCTCATTCGTCTCCATGATCCTCTCCTTCTGAATTATGAGGGACACTAGAGGTTCTGTGAAACTGTGTCACTGTAGATTGGGGTTGGGAAAATTTCAACCTGTGGGCCACATGAGGCACTTGATCCCCACTTTTGTGGTCTCTGAAGACCCCCGCAACAGTTCCCCAAACCCCAAATCAACAATTAGTTTTTCAATACCGGCTTTTTGGTGCAATTTCCAGGCAACTTTTGCATCCAAACCATGCAGAAATCCACTCTATGCATGAAAACAAGCAAAAGTACACTTATCCCATCCCCATAAGCACCCCAGGACCCACAACTACCCCCAAATAGCTGTTTCCCTTTGGAATCCCTTTAAAAAATGACAATAGGAAGTGACATGACATCACTTCCTGTTACCATTTTGAGAAAGACTGCAGAGAAGGGAGGAAGTATTTAGGCTCGCTGTGGGGCTCAGGTGGCCCTTGGGAGGGAAAAATTGTCCCCACTTGAGAGAAAGGCCCCTACTTGAGAGAAAGAGAGGGGGGAGGAATTGAAAATTCTGAGCTTCCCATTGGATTTGGTCCTGCTGACTGGCATGTTTTCTTCCAATTGCATCCTCCCCTCTCCACTGTGATCCTTGCTGGACCCGCCACAGTCTCAATGATGTGTCACCAACTATTTCATTTCAGAGCCTCGGGGCTATACACGCTCCTTTCCATGTTTAGTTGGTCCGAGGAGATGCAATTGTAAGATGCAACTTGTGTGACAAGGCTGTCTAATGTAGCGAATGTGACCCTGACCGCACTACTCTTCTCAGCCTGGACAATTTCCCTGTGAACCGAAGAGAAGATTCTCTCACGAGCATACCCCATGGGATGAGAAAACAGACACATGCCTCTCAGTGTTATGTTTCCTCTTTTTTTTCCCCCACTTGGATGTAAAATGTACAATTTGTTTGTTGTTCCCGGAAACCTTTGGATGCCCTGGAAAGGAAGAGAGAGTTTGCTTGGGTATGGTTTTATCTGACACCAGGGACAAGGAATTGGAGTTAAGACTGCTCCTGAGCCATGGTTTCGGACCATTTTAGGTCCAGGACAGCCTTTCCCTCCCCTCCCCAAAAATAAAGTTACCTGAAAATCAACTTCTGGCATCCTTCCTACTGGAATAATTAGACCTATCTTGGGTCTAAAATGGCCTGGGAGAGCCAAAATTTGGCAAAATTCTTTCCCCCCACAGTTTAGGGAAGCATTTAGAGGCAAACAATTAAAAGATCTACAACATTTGGTGACCTTGGTGGCCATAAATGGAGCCCTGATGTGCCACATGTAACTCTTGGGCTACACTTATCTTATCTTTGCCGTAGAAAAAGCATTAAAAGGCTGAGGACACCGGAGATTGATGACTCCAATAATAGTGGGGCAGTTATTCCACTCTGGGTTTCAACTGAAATTTTAAGCGAGCTCTTCAAAGTGATAGATCTATTTGAGAGGGTGGGATTCATCACCTCAGATAACTCCTTTAAGCTGGAATGCATTCAGCACCCCACCGATCTCCACTTATGCAGAAAACCAGGATTTCTACTTTATCTGCTTCCCAAAACAGTCTCCTCACCTTATCCAATGGTAGAGCCAGCCCTGCTTACAAACGCTGATGATTGAAAATAACGGCTCCAGTGCTTCAGCTTTGCCCATCCCTGATTACGTCAAAATGATGGGAGAGGAGTGAAAATGTGTGGATTGAGCACTTCTGTCTTCGTTCAGTCTCTCCCCCACAGCTGCTGGACATTATCTCCAATTAAGCCTTTGAAATGTCAACAGAAGGTTGGTGATCATTTGTATGCCTAGGAAGTGTCATGCCATGGCATTGGCAAGACGTGTCAGTGTGTCATATTTTTTCCCCCTTCCCTTGCGCACTCCCTTCCAGGCTGACTGTCACATTGCCGTCACCGCCGAGGGCCCAATTATCTCCGTATCACAGGAACAAGGACCTCAACTCTAACCTTCGCCCCTAATTGTTTAGCATCATTGTGCACAAGATGGCTTTGAAACTTGTGTAATTCTGTCAAACACACACACACACACACACACACACACACAGAAGCTGTCTTTGAAACTCTCTGGCAACAGCAAGGGAAGGCAGACTAGGAATTTTGGATTCCTGTAGGTCCCAGATAGGATGACCAATGGATAGGGATGATTGCATTTGTGGGCTAAAAATTCTGAAAGCTCACAGACTGGCATTGAGGAAAGGTATTAAAGAACTTCAGCCCTGCTCACAGGTAATTGTGTGTATAATCCAGGTGGAAAAAATGACTGAGATTCTAGACCAACAGCTGTATCATAAGCTTCCATGCAGCAAGAAGTAGGAACGAAAGAATCATAGAGTTAGAACAGACCACAAATGCCATCCAATCCAACCACCCCCTACACAGAAATGCACAACTAAACCACTCCTGAAATCCAAACACCAGAAAGGGGGAGTCCACCAAAGTCTAAGGCATTGTCAAGAGCTCTTTCTCTCAAGAAGTGATTCCAAATGTTTAGGTGGATCCCCCTACAACCTACCTTTTGGCTGCTGCAGCTCTTCATGCCAATTTATTGGCCAGTGGGGGGATCAGTGTCTAGCTATGTTGCTATAACCAGGCACAGAACATTAAGATAATCCTCTAGAGCCTCCGGAAAGCCCCCAGGAGAACCCGGAGGATGCCTCAATTCCAGTCAGCTCTCCATTATTGGCTAGGGCCAGGGGTGCAGTAACCCCCAAAAGTGGAAAACTAGCAAATATCAAAATGTGTGTGTATGTGTCTGTGGGAAGGGGGCCGAAGCCTGGTGGGGAGAACAGGCACCCAGGGTCCAAACTAGGTCAGGAAAGGGGAAGGAAAGAGAGTCAGCTGGCATAGTGGCCCTGTACTTCCTCTCTCTGGCCCATCTTCTTCCTTGGGTGTGGGAGGGGCCATCTGGAGAGGGCTTGTTGTGCTGAGAAATCAGGCAGTGATCCATCCTTAGCTGGCCAGGCAGTGGATGTGGAGGAGCAGAAGGAAGACCAGAGCTGACTTTTTTCAAGGGCCCGATCGGAGCCACCAAGAAGGAAAGTTATGGACCCAGGGCTCACAATGGAACTATGTGGCCTCCCCTTCTCTGCCTCAGAGGCCACAGAGCAGAAGTTGGAATGGAGAAGAGACCCTGTCATCTGAATGAAGAATTTTGCATTTTTCTTTGTTGGATTTCATTCTATTGGTTTCCGTCCAATTTCCCAGTTTTTTTGCCCAGATATACTGACCTGAGGATAACAACTATCCCAGGAAGAAGATTTTTGGCGGGGAGGTAACATCTGTAGATTTCCACCCACAAAACAAGTAACCAATGTCTCTCCCCAGCCCCGTAAGTGATCTCTTCCCCACCTGCGCCTAAGCAGAGGCTGCGGCACCATCTGTTTATATATTTTATTATTTTATTTTCCTAGCCTCCTTTTTTGTAAAACAACTTAAATGTCATCCTCCCACAATTACCCGCAGAAGAAAGGAATGAATAGGAACATTCCCACAGGGGTCCCTGTCTTAAATGAAGCTTTTGTTGTTATAAATTGTTACTCAAAAGCTTTACAAGCCTCCAGAACAGTTTGCATGTTGCTGGCAACCTGAGGCATGGGGCTTTGAATTCAGAGTGCTCGGCTGGAGTCTGCCAACCCGTTTTCCTTCTGAAGGTGTGTGAATTCTCCTGGCGCAGCTGAAAGAAGCATGTCTCAGTCTCCACGGTCCACTTCTGGGGAAAGAAAGCTTAAAACTAGGTTCTCATCAAGGTAGTAAGCTTGTGTGTAGCTGATGTTTGGGAGTCCATACAACTGAATGTCGAACCATACACAAAGTTCCCCTTTCACATGCAATGGGCAAAGCCTTTCATCATCATAGATATGATGATTCTTTAAAAAAACATAAGTTAGTTTATTCTATCTACACCCAGAGGCAGCGCAGCATAGTGGTTTGAGCACTGGACTATGACCCTGGGGATCAGGGCCATTTCTGCCCTGCGCTTTTATAGTGCTATGATTCCACTTTCAACGTCCTGTGGAATTCTGGGGTTTGTAGTTTACCGAGGCCCAAGAGCTCTCTGGCTGAGAAGTCTAAGTGCTCCTCTCTCAACTGCAAACCGGAAGATTCCATAGGAGGTTGAAAGTGGGATAATAGCACTATAACTCTGTAGTGCGGAAATGGCCCAGGGTTCAATTTCAACCCCTGGTCTCCTAGCCAAAACTCTAACCACCACACAATAATGTAATCTTTCTTTTCCTTTTTTCTTTTTTTTTTAACGTTTTGCTCAGACACACTGTATTTTGTGACATTGCTTCTGTGCAAAATATGGACTCCAGAAAGTCCTGCTCTGTCATAGACACTAGGCTTCAAATTCCCATTCAGCCATGGAAACCTGCTGGGTGACATTGGACAAGTCATGGGCCATTTCCTCACTGGACTATTGTAGCACTATGATTCCGCTTTCAACATCCTTTGGAATCCTGGGGTTTGCAGTTTCAAGAAGGACCTGCCGGCCGGTCCCGAAACTGCAAATCCCAGGATTCCAAGGATGTTGAAAGTGGAATCATAGCACTATAATAGTCTAGTGCGGAAATGGCCGTGGTCTCTCAGCCTCAGAAGAAGGCAATGGCCAACCTGCTCTTGTCCAGAAAACCTCATGCCAGCATGGTGTGGTGGTCTGAATTTGGGGCTAGGAGACCGGGATTCAAATCCCTACTCAGCCACAGAAACCCACTGGGTTAATGCAAGCAATTCTCTTTCTCTCAGCCTCAGAAGCAAAGCCATGATAAACTTCCTCGGAATAAATCTTGCCTTGAAACCCGCAGGATAGAGTTGCCATAAGTCAGAGTTAATGCGAAGGCACATAGCAACAGCAATTTGTTGCATCCCTTGTTTTGTAATTATGGGAAGCGGCAACACGGAGGGGTGACATCAGTGTGCTGCGTGCATTGTTTGCTTCTCACCTTATTCCGGAGAGAAATGAAAGAGACAAGCCGTGCGTCAGTTTCCCTGATGAGATCACACACATGCACAAAGCAGGGGGAAAGCACGCTTCTGAGAAGGGGATGGGGAGAAAAAAGATATTAAAAGTTTAAATACCATTTCTTTCCATGCCGCTAAGCTGCTTATTTAACCCAGCGTGAGTCCACCTTAAGAGCTTTGACAAGAGAAGGCTCCGCTCGTAATTACTGGAGGGAGCTGGCAGACTTTGAACGGCTCACTGAAATGGTGGAGCATCCTCTTCCGACCAGGTTGGAAGAAGATGGACAGACAGAACAAGGGTGGCTGGGGAGAAAAAAGAAAGCCAGGCCTCGGTATTCACCTCTGCTGCGAGAAAATGGCAAAGCCCCGAAGCTACCATTGACATCCGCGCACGTCCTGCAAAATGGCAAATCAAATCCTAATTGGTTCTTTCTTAGAAAGGCCAACGCAGACAGAAAGATGGAGCACCAACTGGTTTATTATATTGGATAGATTTTTTTTTAATGCACTGGCTTAGAGGTGATGTGCAGTTACTGAGAGCTGCAGTTCCACCAGAGATACGGGAAGAATACCCCTCCATCTCAAAGGACTTTCATCTGAAGTGTGTTTGCTTGTTCCAGAGCAACAGATCCCTCAAGTAGCTATCTGATTTGAGCATTAGACTACAGACCCTGGAGACCAGGGTTCGATTCACCTCTTAGCCATGGAAACCCATTGGATGACCTCGGGTGTGTTACACACTCTCAGCTTCAGAAAGCCCCATGATAAGTTTGCCTTAAGGTCACCATAAGCTGGAAATGATGTGGAGGCACACAAAAACAAGTAATCAAGAGAATATGGATCTCAGAAATAACACTGTGGATCTTATAAATAAACCTTAATTGTCACCATTATCATATGAACCTGTCCATGTCTTGGGATCATTTGGGAAAGCCCTTTTCTCTGCCCACAACCCTTACGGGTACCCATCTGGTAGGGATACAGGAGAAGGCCTTCAATGTCCTCCAATACCCTCTAAGGACTGCAGGGGGAGGCATTTTGCCACTTGTTAAACACCATCGTTGTAGGTGCTGTTGTTGTGTGCCTTCCAGTCATTTCTTAATGGTGATGATCTTAACGCAAATCTATCATAGGATTTTCTGGGGCTGAGGCACACAGGGTCACCCAATGGCTTTCCAAGGCCAAACTCTGGTCTCCATAATCATAGTCTAATGCTCAAACCACTACACCAGGCTGCCTATTGATTACTTACTCTGCCCCTTTTTCTATGGATGGACCAACTGAAGTTTTAAATTACTACAATGTTAGAAATTTGGAGGCTGAAAGAAAATTTCATGGGGGGGCAAATTCATATGGGGGCAAAATCCCCCCATTTGCTACATCCCAGGGGAGAATTGGGGGGGGGAGATCAAAGAAATCATTCAGGAAGGACTAGGGAAAAACAAAGCGACGGTAGATCAACTGCATTTTTTAGAAAAAAGAAATTTGCAAGAGTGGCTAATGTGGCATAGCTAACTGTTATTACGAGGATTTGCTGATCATTGTCTTTCCAGGCCTGCTCACTTCATTTATGGGTAAGACACACTTTTACCTTACGTTCTGCGTTTATAATTTTTGCTCTTGTTTTGCTTATGGCTAAGTGGAAATGGCCTGCCTGAGTTCTCCAGGGAGAAAAAGAAAAAACAGAACAAAACGGAGATTGTCACAGCAAGGAGAGCGGAACTTACCTTTGTGGCTGGGACAGAAAGAATATTCCACCCCTCAGAAGTGCTTTCACTACGTATTCCTGCACAGCAGGGGATTGGACAAGATGGCGCTTTCAACTTTATGAGTCTACGATTCACTGTTATTCGCTATTATGCACAAACCCTGGTCTCCAGGGTTGTAGCTCCTCATTCAAACTGCTACACCAAACTGCTGGCTCTAGGGTTTGCCTTTATTGGAGATGCTGCCTTGGACAGCGACAGAGTCTCCCTTTTTGGAGGTTTTCAGACCGAGCCTGGATGGCCATCTATTGGGATTGCCTTGATGGTGTCTTCCTGCAAGGTAGAATGGGGTTGGACTTGATGGCCCTTGTGGTCTTTTCCAGCTCTATGATTCTCTGGAAGTTGGAAGCAACTTGAAGGCACACAACAATATAGATTACATTGGTGTACTAGTGGTCCACCACTGATTCCATGGAACTGCTCAAGCTGAGAATGTCACCAAAATCCAGGCCCTAAAGACCTACGTTCACTCTAAAACTGAAACTAGAGAACATTGAGCATGGCTTCCTGGAAGCACTGGTTGCCCAACAGATTTCCCTTGGGAGTACTGAATTGCTTCATCACACTTAGGGTACCTCTTTTTCAATGGACACACCAATACATTTGAAAAGATGCCGACTCGGCACCTTTTCCAAAACCACCAGCCAGCCGTCTTCAGCTGCACCAAGCAATTTGCATCAGAAGATGAGGGAGGGGTGCCTTCCTTTGACAGGCTTCAGCCCAAGACACTGGCAGGTTTCCAAGAATGACTTTGCTACTCAGAGATTATGTTTGCTGGGGAAATGATTGAGGGATTGAGGGATTATCCACCCTGGGTCCCCCGCTTGACACTTCCGTAAGAACCCAAACGGCTAACGATTCTTGACATCTGGAATCAATCACAGAAAAAGAGGCCTTCCCTCAGCTTACAGATCTCACCTTTTTTTTTTTTAATGGAGAATTTAAAAAAGTATTTCTCCCTTCCCCACGAGCTATTAAAAAATAACAGGCTTCTATGTTGCAGAATGAACCTGACTCTCTATTTCAAGGCCTGAACAGGGAAGAGCCTTACTAACCACTAATGAGGTAAGTCAATGAATAAGTAATTGCCATGGACTGAATAGGGATACTCTATCTGGGACTCACAATTGATGGTTCCTATCAAAGAGATACGTCTTCGATCTCGGTGCCCCTTAAGATTCCACAGAGCCACTTGGGCAAGTTTAAGAGATAATCGGACAAGGTTATAAAGTATTTGAGAAGCAGTTGGCAGAGATTTTCAACAGTGGGATTTGGATAGCAATGGTTAGACATAATATAGCAGAAGTTTATATTTAATACATTCAATATAAGCATTGTAATAGCATAAATATACAATTTTATGATTCTATACAGTTTTCAGATTGGTGTAGTGACTTGAGCATTAGACTACAAGCCTAGAGACCACGGTTCGATTCCCTGCTTGGCCATTGAAACCCATTGGGTGACCTTGGGTGAGTCACACACTCTCAGCCCCAGAAAATCCCATGATAGGGTTGCCCTAGGCTCGCCATAAATCAGAAATGACTTGAAGCCCAAAACAAGAACAAGGACATTACTTGCAACTCATTCCTTCCATGGTCTCCTTCCCACTTACCTCTCCTGTTCAGAGGAAGCCAGGCCACCTTTATGTAACAGATATTTGAATCTAGATGATTTTCACGCACTGAGCTCTTCCCATACATCCCTACTTAGGGATAAGTTCTTTCTGGTTCAATGGGATTTCATCCCATGGAGAGAGGAATCAATTAGTCAGTTTCTTATCCATGTTGGTTTCACATGTGTTCAGTCATATGTCAACTTAATCTCATTTCTGCATCAGTCTGAGATTTAAAAAAAAAGCATAAAATCACATTTATTTCTATATTCAGCTGTCCCTAAAATATATGTTTTTGTATGCACTTTTCCCTAAAATGTATATTATTACATGCCATTCTCCCCCTCAGGCATTTCTAACCTGAGATGTAAAGACAGGGAAAAACCAAAGAAGAGCAGCATTCGAGTTTCAATATTAGGCTGGGATGTGCTAATTAGGTCACTGTGCTTAAAATATATAGGCTGAATTAAATTCTGCCTCATGCCTTCTCCCAGGTAATAGTGTACAAGAGTGTAATTTTAGCCTCTGTCAGGAATTCAAAATCAGGATACTTTCTGACAACAAGGACTCACGAAGCAGAATTTTCTTGGGGAATTAGCACTTGCTGTAGCTCTGCGAGTGCAAGTCCATTCTCAAGTATTGCACAAGAAGGCAACCAGTGCCTCCTTTTGCAACACTTTTGTTCCAGCCATACAAAGGGAAGCCAGGTGCATTTCTTGCATGCAGCTTCACTACACTGCCATCACTGATGGACTACAGGAGTATGCCCAGCTATTCCATTGGAAAGAAGGAGCAACCTCTGCCTCCTCCAGATCACAGTTGAAAAATGCCAACAGGTAATGACCACATTCCTAATTAACTAAGGTGGCCAACTGAGCCAACAAATGGGCCAACAGAGAAAGAGTGGGTGAGGGAACAACGAAGTTACATCGGTTCCAAATTCTGGGCTACGTCAATAGAAGCATAGTGTCTAGGTCAAGGGAAGTGTTCATACCACTCTATTCTGCTTTGGTCAGGCTCCACCTGGAATCCTGTGTCCAGTTCTGGGCACCACAGTTCAAGAAGGATATTGACAAGCTGGAATGTGTCCAGAGGAGGGCAACCAACATGGTAGAAGGCCTGGAAACCATGAAGCCTTTGGAGGATTGGCTAAGGGAGCAGGGTATGTTCAGCCTAGAGAAGATTAAGGGGCAACATGATAGCCATGTTTAAGTATTTGAAGGGATGTCATATGGAGGATGGAGCAAGCCTGTTTTCTGCTGCTCCAGAGGCTAGGACGTGAAGCAGTGGCTTCAAAGTTCAGACTGAGATTACATCTAAACATTAGGAAGAATTTCATGATGGCAAGAGCAGTTTGACAGTGGAATACTCTGCCTTGGAGTGTGGTGGACTCTCCCTCTTCGGAGGTTTTTAAACAGAGGTTGGGTGGGCATCTGTCAGAAATGCTTTGATGGTGTGCTCCTGCATGGCAGAATGGGGTTGGACTCAATGGCCTTTGTGGTCTCTTCCAACTCTACAATTCTATGAGAAGTGAAACTTGCAATTAAATTTAGATTTAAACCTAGATCCAACTCCACAACCAGACTTCAGTTGATTATTTTCAGTTAAAGTAGACCCATTGAATCCATTGTTGAATGGTGAGTCAACCCATGGGTAAATCCCATTGATTCAACAGGTCTACCCATTACTATCAATAGACTTTAGGTTGGTATCACCATTTGCTCCCTTTGGTAAGATTAAGAGCAAGCAGCACAAATGTATTAGAGGCCAACCATGGCTTCGTATTCTGGCCAGATTTGTACCTATGATGGTGGAAAAGCATAATGTGATAGTGATCTTTCTTATATACGTGGCTAAATATGTGTTTGTTGAGAACTAGCATATCAGGCAAAGAGAAGCACATGTCCTCCCAAGTTGGTCCCCATCTTTTCCCACAGAAGACATTTCCTCAAATAAAGGGCCAGTTGTCCAGATGTGCTGAACTTTGAGCTAAGGTCATGCAGAACCAAAGGGAGGTGAAAAAGTTTGGGAACAAGAAGCAGGACAGGAAATTTGTGACCAGTCTTGGCAAGGGACACAAATTGTGCTGCAAAACACACAAAGAAAGACTTTGGCAGGGATTACAGCACAGAATGAAAAGAACATTTAAATGCAACTCCTTTTTGTCCCTCATATGCATTGTAAAAGTGTTGCCTTGGTGGCACGCCTTGATAGATTGAGCACAACTTGCCCTCTTCCTGGATCAGTTTGAGCTCTGGGATATTAAAAACCTGACACTAATTTCCTTTAAATTTTGCCATAAACTTTTAGCTTCTGCCTCTGACCCCAAGGTTGTGAGTACTTAACCACCTTCATAAAAGTAATGCATGAGGTTTTTTTAAAAAAACAAAAAACAAAAAACAAACCTTGATTTCTTTCTTCTCCCCCTTACCTTCCTCTCTTTCTCATGGGGGTTGGGAGGGCACATTGGCAAGAATTTTATTAATTTAGAAGTTTGAAGGTTGTACCATATGTCGCAGGAAAGCAATTTTCTCTGGGCCAGCAATGAGGTCTTGGATTTTTTGATTTATGACCTTAATACGGCGAGATATTAATAAATCTCCATACCAGCTGATAATATACTGTCGGACAAATGTAACATTTTCTTAGTGTAGATTTGTTTAAATTTTTATTTCAATTTCCCTGGATAAGCGCCCATCAGCTGTGCTCATTAATGCTGGTAACTGGAAGTTGCCTGAAACAGAAGAGAGAGATTGAGAGAAAGAGAGAGAGAGATGTTTCTGCTCACATTACCAAAAAAAAGTGCACAATGGTATTCAAAATGGAGAACACTGCAATGGATTGCTACCTAGTGGTGCCAACACCCATATCTGTTAGGAGTTGATCTGCTTTCCAAAGCAGACCAGAACGAGTGATTTGCATGGTACAGAAACCCCCACGGGATCCAATTTGGGTAGCGACAGGGAAACCATGCCCCAAAGGCCTGCAAAACAAATAGAGAAATCCATACATATATATTCAGAAGTGTAGTTATGGATGCTAACGAATGCAGGAAACTGTGCCGATTACAAGGAGAGAAAAGGAACTCTTTCAGCCATTTGCCGCACACCAGTGCACTCTAAAACAATGCGAGTAGCACGCCTAGGACTGCATTTCCATTTAAAAAGTTCAGCAAATGCTCGGGCAGCGTTATCCCAAACTTTCCACTCTCTGAACACCCGTGATTTGGGAAGCCTTCCAGTGCTGCAGGTTTTACAACCCGATGTTGTGCAAGTGGTGTTTCTCACATGGATAAGCGAGTGAGCCAGCTTCAACATCAGGGACCGGGAAATGGAGTAGGGGAGCTCGTGTTCTCAAACAGAGTCCCCAGGCTCAAACAAAGCAATGGAGACCCACTTTCACATAGAAACTTGAGTGCATAGAATCGTAGATGGCAAACACTCTCTCCCCCTGAGCAGGGATGGAATATTTAATGTCCAAGTTGCCGCAGATGTGTAAGCGAGGAATATTTCAGACTCAAGTGGATTTCTCCTCACATGTTGGAGCTCTGAATTATCCATCTTCTTCCAGTAGGGCAACTAATGGATTAAAGAAGTTGCTCTCATTCCATTCCTTGAGTTCCAGATTTTGTACAGCATTCAAAAATTGCTCATGTTTTCTATCCGTAGGGTTTGTTTGTTTGTTTGTTTGTGTGCTCCATGTCCCACTGTGATGGTTCCCTTCACCAAACTGGCCTCATAGTTCCAACTCTTGGGATCCAGTCACTCACCTTGCCCCTCAGGATCTGTCCATGAATCTGGTCTTTAGGCCTCAAAATGACCTTGATACTGGCCTCTCCTTCACTGTTCTACCATGGACATGAGCCACATGTAGCTCATCAGGCTGCCTGAACCACCAAAGAGCTGGACCAGACTGGATCCCCGGGTCAGTGCACCAAAGTCTGTGTGGAGTTCATGGACACCAGCCATTCCATCATCTGCAACATGAAGGGTAGCATCCGGCAAGGAGATGTCTTGACACTTCTGGGGTCAGAACGTGAAGCCTGGCAGTTGTGTTAAGTGACACCCATGGGCCCCCATGGATTCAGAACTCTCTTCTGTGACCTAGTAGCAGAGAAATGAGAGAACTGGATGTGACTGAAATAAAGCTGGTTTGCCCCTCCCACCCTTTGTCTATACTGCTCAAAAGATTCAACGTGGTAAAGTGTGTCTGGTTCTATCACAGCATTTTGTACTATTTGAATGGACATGGCTCAGTCCTATTGAATCTTGGGATTTGTAGTTTAGGAAGGTACTTAAAAATCTCTGGTATAAAGTTCCACTGCTGCAGTTCAAAATGAAGTCCACTAGAGGTCTCTAGCTGAGAGTGACAACACCCAGGCCAATTCACAGATCCCAAGATCCTGTGAGATGGATGGAGCTATGGATATGGAACTGAGGTGCTCTAATAAGGGGTTGTAGATATGTCGCATTATCTTTTGTTTTATGAGTCAAGAATAGAGATGTAATTCCTCACTGATTTAATTCCCAAAGGAACAAGTAATTCTAGTAATTTTCTTCCTGTGGTGAGAAAGTCCCTTCTGACTTTGGACATCCTGGACCATACCTCTACTTCCATAGAAGCCCTGTGTGGTCTGGTTTTCCTTCTGTCCATTCCTGTGGACTGTAGGTGCATTTACTAGACCCTTGTTGGATTTAAACAGGACTCAAGAAGCCACACCAAGCAGTCAGTAGAGATAGATCACATGGTAAGAAAAAAATCTGTAGAATCATAGATTCTTAGAATTAGAAGGAGACTCAAGGGACATCTAGACCAACCGCCTTCTGCCATGCAGGTATACACACCTGAAGCACTCCTGAAAGGTGGCCATCCAAGATCTTTTTGAAGACCTCCAAAGATGGAGACTCACCACCCTACAAGCAAGCCTATTCCACTCTCAAACAGCACATACAGTAAAGAAGTTCTTCCTAATATTTAGAAAGAATCTCTTTCCTTTCCATTTGAATCCACTCCTTCTTGTTCTGATCTCTGGGGCAGCAGAACACAAGTCTGCTCCATCTTCAACGTCTCTTCAGATATTTCATAGAAACACAGAATCTTAGAGTTGAAAGGCGACTCATGGGTCATTGAGTACATAGCTATCATGGCACCTCTCTGTCTTCCCTTCTCCCGGCTAAATATACCCAGCCCCCTAAGTCATTCCTCTCATAAGGCTTGGTTTCCTGACCTTTGATCATCTTGTACATATACAGAAGATGGGTTCTTTTGAAACGAAGCCCCAGTGAAGCATGCCACCAGCTAAGAAAACATGGTCTCCCTTCACTCCTCTGCCCCATCCTACCTTTCTCTCTCTCTTTTGTTTGATTAGATCAAGTCCCCAGCACTGAATCACATCCTCCAATGGCATAATTGGAGCCGGACTGTGATTCCTAAATGAAGTGATGACCTACCTGCTGTTTGTGACCGTTACTCTTTCAGAAGTGGCATTTTGAGTATAAATAGAGCTATTTCCCCTCACGACTCAGGGTCGGAAATTGCCCGGCTTGGAGGGGAGAGCCTTGGAAAAGTCATAGCCATTTCAACTGGCTTGAAAATACCAGATTTAGACTCTCAGAGATGGGGACATGTCAAAACATAGTGCTGGTGCTAATACGCGTGGCGTGTCTTACCTTTTGAAATCTCACTATTTTGATCTTCATTTCCTTGTAGGTCTCTGTCTATGGTCCGTGTTTAAATTGTAAGCCACTTTGACTCACAATTTTAGGAAAAAGAGAGGATAGAATTAATTAAAAATAAAAACCTGTCATCAAGAAGAAGAATTCTAGGTATGAATAAATTCCAGCGTTTCCCTCATTGCAGTGCTAGAATTTGGAGATCCTTTGGGGGAAATTTGGGGACTTGGGGAGGAAAATTCCATGGGGGAATAGAATAAATATTTCCCTCCTTGCAGTGCTAGAAACTTGGAGACCCTTTGGGGAAATTTGGGGATTCAGGGGGGAAAAAAACATCATTTCAAGTGTTTCCCTTACTGCAGTGCTAGAAATTTGGGGACCATTTTGGGAATCTTTGGGAGAAATTCCACAGGGTAATAGAATTCTTATGTGGGGGGAAATACTTGCATTCTGCCCCCATAACTACACTCCTGGCATTGCTCTGGAGAAAGATATTACGGAGGCATCTACCTCTTTCTCTCTTCCTAGCCTTGTTATTTGAGTTCTGAGCATGAGGTAAAAGAAACACACACCTCTCTGTGTATGTGTGTGTCTCTCTGACTCTCCAGAAAGGTTGACATTCCAGAAACAAGACACGGAGCTGTTCAGATCGACAGGAAACTGTCAAATGTTGAAATGTTTACTGTCTTGGATGAGAAATTGCAGACCAGTAAAAGTCCTCTTTGGAAAAAATACACACACACACACACACACACACACACACACACACACACAAAGGCCATTTCAGGAAACTGATTGGGATTGACACTCGGATTCATTCCTCAGTCACAAGTAATCTCCACGGTTGTGTTAAGGAGGAGGGTAAACAGCTGAGGACAAGGCCTTGACATATAAGTTGAGGAAACTGCCCAGATCAAATACACCCCTGGAACCTAATTACTGCTATCAATATAATAGTTGTAAGGGTGTTGGACTAAAACATTTGATGTGGTTCATGTCATGATCAAGAGTCAGGATGGTGCAGTTGTTGAGCCCTAGACCCTGGAGACCAAGGTTTAGTTCCCTGCTTGGCCATAGAAATCCAGTGGGTGTTCTTGGATACATATACTCTTGGCCTCCAGAAAACCCCATGATAGGTTCACTGTAGGGTCTCTATAAGAGACTTGAAAGCACACAACAGCAACAACAATGCAATGGTAGAGTCTCCTGCTTTGGAGGTTTTAAACGGAGGCTGGACAGCCATCTTTTGGGAATGCTTTGATGAGGTCTTCCTGCATGGCAGAATGGGGTTGGACTCGACAGTCCTCGTTGTCTCTTCCAGCCCTTGCGCTCTGTCTAAGGCAGGTCTATTTTAGCACCTCAGAATGTCTTCAGCTGAGCTTGGCATCTTTGGAGAGTCAGATGACTCAGTGACCAGGTGGCTTGGTACTGTAGCACAGATGGCATCCATGGGTCTTCACTTCCAGTTAAACAGTTGGAAATAGACACCCAGCAGCTCCAGAAGTTAGACATAAGGGCTTAACTACCAGGTTCTCTGGTGCAGGCCTTCCAAGGCTGCTTCCTTTGCACCTTATATGCACTAAACTGGTATTAAGGGCACAGTAAGAATGCCGGGTTGCATAGGAGAACACAGAACTCATAATGTGGCCAATCGGTCCCCTGCTTTAATGCTAAAACAAGCGTTTTGGCATCATGGGCTAAAAATAGAAGGCAATTGACATTGTCCTATATATAGTACGGCGTGTATTTTTGTCTTGGGATTATTACTGTTTGCCTTGTTCTTTGCAAGTAGCTCTCTTGGCTCACACCCAGTGCTCTCTGGCACCTTCCAAGCTGTGATTTGTTCCATTTTAATTTTTTGTTTTTTGTTTTTGCACTTCTTGAATTTTCACCGAAGCACTCACAAAAACACAGGGCAGCTCGTCACGAGGCCAACAGCGCATTTGAGTCTAATTATGGCATGACACGCCGTGATGGAGCCAAGAGGCTGGTCTCAGCTTTCTGGGCTCTGTCATCTTATCCGGGGAAGGGAAACTCGGTTACACAGCAGGAACGATTATCTCCCAACCCTGGTAGTTACAGCTCCGGGGGAGATGAGCAGTTTTACTCCTCACATGAGGGTTGAAAGGATGAATTAGAACAGTGTCGCTCAAACTGTCGGGCTGCCCCTTTTCCCCAGGGGTGTGAGCAAGAAAGCCTCAGGGGAGTACGAAGAATTGCCGGCACCGACTTCACTGAGCTGTTTCACTCTTTCTTCACTGTTTGAAGAGAGGCAGTTTCTACTGGGAAGAAATATGGAGAGGACACCATGCTGCTTCTAGCTTTTTCTCCACCATGCCCAGACTCTACTTCCACTGAAGGAATTATTTCAACTCATTACTCTGCATTTCCTCAAGAAGATTCAGAGGAACATGCTTGGTTCCCCTGCTTTATCCTTGCAACAGCCCTGTAGAACAACATATAAAGCCCTAGATGGCTTAAATCCTTGTTTTGAGATCTTGCCTGGGTTTTTAGATCTTCTGCAGAAGGACTTCTCCATGTCCCACTACCCTCACAAGTACCTCTGGTGGGAACATGGGAGAAGGTCTTCTCAGGGGCTGCTTCCAGGTTCTGGAACTCCCTACCTGGCTACGTGGTAGCCACTTGCTTAGCCTTTCATAGGCAGGTGAAGACTTTGTTTTGTTCTGTTTTGGCAGGCCTTGGAAGATTGATTGCACAAGAGGCAAAGGGCTTTGCATAATGTATTGGATTTGCTATTTGCTCCTTTCTTTCTAATGGCTGGTGGGGAAGAGGTTAACAGGCTTTAGTTTTTTGATAGTTTAACCACACTTTTAACTGTGGTAAACTGTGAATTTTTAGCTATGTTTGTTCCAAACCAGCTGCCCTGAGTTAGGAGGAGAAGAAGACAACAGCAATCACAATATTGGGATCCAGAGATAAGATTAGGGCTGGAATCCTGTTGTGTAAGTCTCCCTCCAGAAGTGGTTGGACTTTTTTATTCAATGCAGAAGATAAGCATTCATTTCCGAATTGTGGGAGCAGAATTGTGCGATTGTGCCTTTGGATGCATCTGCACTTTTAGTTGTGCATTTGATGTCTTCAGTTGTGTCACATCGTCATTCAGCGCAAGGGTTGTGTAGCACATTTCATTACATTACACAAGCTCAGTGTTGGACCTTAGAAGTATGGAATCGTAGGGCCACCAAGTCCAAAACCCCTGCTGAGGAGGAATACACAACTAAAGCACTCCTGAGAAATGCTCATCCAACCTCTGTTTAAAGACCTCAGAAGAAGTAAAGTCCCCTAAGTCGGTCTATTCTCTTGTCAAAAAGCTCTTAAAGTTTTTTTTAAAAAACCTTCTTCCTAAAGTTTAGGTGAAATTTCTTTTCTTGTAATTTGGACCCATTCATGTTCTAGTCTCTGGAGCAGCCAAAACAAACCAACAAATCAAAAACCGCAGGCTTCTTCTGTGTTGCATGAAAAGATGTAGAATCACCTGCAACGTGGCTGGGGGTATTTTGGATTCTGAGGTCTAGCAAGCAATTGAAAAGAAGTTGACTTTCCAAAGCAGCTCTTGTGGGAGTTACAGGTACAAGACATACCAAGTCCTGATTTGAATCAAGAGGATTATGCAAGACATCCAGACTCTTTTTGCAGCCGGAGCCACGTATTTGGCGCCGGGTGCTCCTTTGTATCAGATCCATCTCTCCCATTAGCTGTTTGGCATTCTGAGCAGCAACATGAACAAGCCTTTCAGATGTGCCCCCGCTCTCTCTCTCTCTCTCCCTCTCTCCCTCTCTCTCCTTCCTTCCCTCTCTCCCTCTGTCCTCCAATCTCTATAAATATTTTATGAATTTCCATCCACTTACTTTAATGGGGGATTGTAAAAGCATTTAACCATATTACACCCTGTCTCCCAGAGACTGCATTATTCCAACAGAACTGTTTTTATTAGAAGCAACTGGCAGAGTTGTTGTCGGTGGTGCCGTTTAAATATACTTCTGGACACCTCCAAACAGCCAAGATCAAAAGGTAGGCAAGGAGAAAACCGATTCACCAGAGCTGCGAACGGATGGAAGGGGAAGGGCTTAATTTGGTCAAGTTTCACTTGGGTGCCTGCGTAGCTGGTGCTTCATCGCCATCCCACCCTCCATCTCTCTCCCAAGGTTTGCATTCTGCTGGGCACTCAACATCTTCATAAATGGGCAGAATTGAACTGAGTAGTTTTGTCACATCTGCTTCCCCAAGGAGCTGACCGTAGTGTTTACAATGTACGGGCATCCATTGCTCAGCAACCGCCACTGGGGTGACAGATGCATCATGGTCCCAATGCACATCCAGACCCTCCCCCTGACAACATGCATCCGGAATGCAACGGAGAGCCCAATGCATGTCAGAAATGCCCCAGATGCTCATCTTCACAACACACGTGCAAGGTTTCATTGCATTTCTTCAAGGTAGCTATGTGCTTTTCTCCATAGAATGACTATTTTTGGGACACTCAAATATGGAGAGAATGGTAGATAGGAAGACTTGTTTTTTTCCCCTCTCATGGGGGAGAAAACTAATTGCTGCTGCTGCTGCTGCTGCTGCTGCTGCTGCTGCTGCTGCTTCTTCTTCTTCCTCCTCCTCTTCCTCCTCCTCCTCCTCATTCTCCTCATTATTTAGAAGAGCTATGACTGATCACTTTAATGGACAATCCATCCTTTCCAGAATGGTGTTCCCCACAGTGGCCAATTGGACACTTGATGTTCAGTAATCTTTACTATGACAATATACTCGACTAGACCAGACCCAACAAGTCAACTGGATTTACTTGTGTGTTGAGTCACATTGTTTTAATGGGCCTGCCCTTGTTGGAACTACTAGTAGGATTGGGACTGTGAGGTGGCACAAAAAGATCTAATAATACCTTCTTGCTGTCCCTGGTGTTATTATTGACATCATCATCATCATCATCATCACAATCTCAGTCTCAATCTACCAGGTGTTGCTGACTGGACCTTTGGACCATCAGTAATCAGGTTCTGTCCAATAATCCAGGAATCAATAAGGTATAGTTGGATAATGTGTCATGTTCCAAGCACTGTCACATTTTGTAATTCCACTATAGGAATCTTACCTATGGTAAAGTCAGTAACGTATTTTGTCAGTTTGGAATAGCTCCAAGAGCACCTCTCATTACTGGAATCAGTACTGAGTGTTTATTTATTCATTTATTTAGAAGAGCCATACTCCACCAGTTGTGGATTCACAATGGCTATTTAATTATCAGCGTGACACAGTTGCCATGACAGTAACTCCCCATCCTCACCACTTCACCTGGCATGACCTGCGTGGGGAGAAGGAGACCCACTTTTCTGGTGTCTGGAGCATTGTTGAATGATATTTCTGTCAGAGTTGAGGGGGGTCGAGTTTACTTGGTTCAATTGTTGTTGTACACCTTCAAGTCATTTATGACAACCCTAAGGTGAACTTAACATGGTTTTTTCTGGGGGCTGGGAGTGTGTCATGCACCCAAGGTCTACCAGCGGGGTTCCATGGCTGAGCAGGAAACTGAACCCTGACCTCTGGGATCATAATCCAATGTTCAGACCACTACACTATGCTGGCTCTCTGACATAGAATATTTGACTCTGTTATATTAATTCCCCTTAAAGGTAACTTCCCAAAATCTATTAAAATGTCTACTTGGTTTAGGCACAGAGATGATATAGGTATCTACTTATGTCGAACCGAGAAGGAGTTCTCAGCTTCTGAAAGAGCATATTAAAAGGGGGAAAAAAACCTGTAAAACGATGAGGTGTTCCAAACTCTCTTTCCCTGAAGGCTTAAATCACTGTTTGTATTTCCCCACATCTGAGCAAAGATGTCTCACCCGCTCACATTATGCATTTTCAAATGTTAACATTTTCAGGCTCTTAGAAAATGCCACATCCATCATTTTTTGAGTGCGGCACCGGCCGCATCCTCACGAGGGGAGCCCGGCAACTAATGGTGATCGATGACTAATAATGACAATCTTTAATGTCACATCTATTCAGAAGAACACGACAGCACGTGCTCAAAGATCATTCACAGTAAGTAACCACTGTTCCAGGGATTATCATTCACACCAAAGGGGGTGGGAAACATGCAACAGAATAGGTCACAGAATAACAAAAGATTCACACTGGAAAGGTCCAACCACCTGCTTGATGCATGATTTATGATGCGGGATGAAAGTGAACCTCCCTTGATGGATTTCCATCCAGACGTTGCTGAAAGACCTCCAGCCAAAAAGAGGTCACAACCTCCAAAGCAAGGCTGGTTCCATGGCTTCTCTGTCACTGAGGTGACAAATCTCCTTTTTGACCCTCTGTTTCTTTCTTGATTTGATTTGTTGTTTGTTATCTGTTGTCGAGTCAACCCTGAGTCATGGCAACCCCTGTCATGAGGCTTTCTTGGCAAGATGTATTCAGAGGAGGTTTGCCATGGTGTTCTTGTGAGGCTGAGAGAGTGTGTGATTTGCCCAACGTTGCTCAGTGCATTTCCATAGCTGAGAAGGAGAATTCAAAACCTGGTCACCTGAGGTTCTAATCTAATGCTCAAAGAACTTCATCACACTGCCTTTGCTCTTCAAGTAGACCCTGACTTACGACAACATAGGGTTTCCTTGGTGGGATTTCTTCAGAAGAGATTTGCCAAGGTCATTTGCTCAGGCTGGGAGAGAGAGAGAGAGAGAGAGAGAGAGAGAGAGAGAGGCTTGCCCAAGGTCATCCCATGGGTTTCCATGGCTGAGCAGAGATTCAAACTCTGGTCTCTCAGGGTCCCAATACCCAAACCACTACAACACACTGCCTCTCCTTTTCAAATAGACTCTTGACTTGGGCTAGGGCTCTGGGAGACTTGGAAATCCCTTGGGTAACCCAGGGTAGGTCACACACTCTCTGCCTCAGAGGAAGGCAATGGCAAACCTACCCTGGACAAATATTTCCAGGAAAAAAAATGAGGTAGAGTCAACATGATGGTACCTAACAACAACAGACCCGTGATAATGATACTGAACTCTGCCCCACCCAGCGAGTCTCAGCACCTTGGATATTCCCTTTATAGTTCTGACTAAAACCGAGAATGGATCCAGTGGTATCAGAGCTGCCCAACATCACCAGTTTCAGTCCACGAGTAGATTATTTATAGTGGCTCATACTCAGTGTCACTGCATAGAGGGTTTTGAAAATATTGAGCATTGGGAGCACCTCCCGCTCTCCTAACGTACTTAATTTGGCAGCCTTGGCTGTGGAAGCCTGCCCTTTCCTTTTAAAGCAGCTCCTTCTCGCTTGGAGGGAATGAATGACTACCCCACTGCCAGTTGGCTCCATGCATGCTTGTACAGTAAGTGTAGTCTCCTGATAAGCGAACAGGAGAGCTTTCACATTCTGATTTATTAAGCATCAGGGGCCGTAAATTGCTATTAAGAGAAGCGGCAGTCTTGTAGATCATACAGTCTGGGACTCTGGGTCACTATTTCTTCTTGTCTGGCATGTGGGAAGCAATACCGGTAGCGCTTAATTTGCAAAGAGACAGGGACTGGGCTCAGGCTTCAGCTGACAGAGGTGCCCTCTGACCTGGAAGTGCTCTCCATCCATCACAGGCAATCCAAGATAGAGTTGGTGCTGTGGATTCAACCAGGAACCTTCAAAATGTAAAAGGAAAGGCCTACAGCAGAGGGACGGTCTCTCCCAACCGTGGAATCATGTTAGGAACTGCCTTAAGAAAAGGAAGAGAATGCTCCTTAAGCAGAGAAGAACCAGGGACATGTCTATTGAATAAGCAGAACTTCAACCAAGTTCTGGTTGCAAAGAACTGAGCAGAAGGAGTGCTTCACTACCAGCAGCTGGTGGCTTCTATGTTAGTGGGGTAGTGTATCCTCTCTGGCTTTTAGTCTGAAATTTAATGAAACCATCCAAGGTTCTGAACCTTTCCCCCATATGTGTACCCCATTTCAGTGTGGTGTGGGCTCTGGAGACAGAACCTGTCAGTCAATAGAACAAAAAAATGGAGAAATCATGTCAGAACAGGGTCAAAACCAGAAGAACCATAAGAGCAGAAATATGGTGAATACATTATAGGGACCGAGCATCAAAAGTAGTCTGAGAAGGGTCCAAAACCAGGAAGGGAGTCACTGGAGAGAACAGTCCAAGGGGCAAGCTGAAGACCAAGAAATGGGAGAGCAAGAAATATAGCCAAAGGAGGAACAGAGATGAAGGAGAAGTTATCTTGTGGCAAAGAGATGGTTTTTGACTGACTGAATTTATAGTTTGCTGTAAATCAGCACAGCTGGCCTAATTATCCCAGCATTTCCTATCTAAAACATACCAAGGCATATTCTGGTCTTTTGTCGCTGCCGCTTTAATTTTCCTCATTCAGAAGGATGTTGTATCTCTAACTGTTGCTCTTCAGATCCACTTGAGATGACCCAGGCTCTGCTCCCAGAGCAGGTCTACCAACCTCTTCTGAGTCTGACTGGTGACTACTATCTGGGCTCTCCTCTTTTCCTTTGCCATTAGTGAAGGCTTCCTCCAGGTAGGACATGGCAATAAGTCCAACACCTTGGAAAGGTTCTTTAAGTTCCTCCTAAAACCCAGAGGGAATTCATTGTCCCACTGACCTGGGAGCCATTAGAGATCACTGGAACCACCAAGAATCTTTCGTCAGCCTGGAAGTCAGCCATCTTCTACAAGTCACAAAGTCATAAAGATCTACCTCAAAGTTTGGCTAAATAAGAAAGGAAATGGGAGGACTACAGGAAGCCGAAACTACATGGGTCATAAATATCAGATGTCTGGCACTCTCATAAGTTGGATCTGTCTGCTTTGATGCCTAAACTGGGACACACATTGTAAGCATCCATTTTCTTTCTGTTCTGTAATCCTCCATGCCAATCCCAGCAGCTGCCTAAGGCAGCTGGCATTCTAGTCCAAAGCCATGTGTTTTATCCTTTTTGTCCAAATATATTTCTGGGGCAGAGATGATTCTGGCTGTATCCATTGCTGTAGTGATTCATTTGGACCCAAAGTTTAAACTGCCATGTCTGTAACAAATTGGCACGCTCTTTCTACAGGCATGACATTGTCTCAAGAGTTTGTAGTACATCAATACCCTGTTGGGGAATCCCAGCTTTGAGAGCATCCAGGGGAAGCTTTGCAGAGCATGCATCAGCAGCTGCTGGTGGCTTCCATGTCAGTGGGATCCTGAATCCATTCCAGGTTTTACTTCAGACCAGCACAAGAGTGAGATTTGTTGCTCAGACAGAGTGCAGATTAGCAAAGCAACGTGAGCATGGAGTTTGGGCAAGGTTTATTTCTGCAGCAGAAATAGGTCAACATCTTGTAGAGGTCCAAAGTGAGAGAAAACACATTTCCCCACGCCCACCTTATATGCACTAAACAGGTGGGTGTCCTCATGTAAACATTCAGAAAACAATTAACACTTAGTTCAAAGCACAATCTCTCTGTCTGGCATCTATCGACATTAAACTGTCCCAATCAACATTAAACTTCCCAATCTGTTTATCATTTTCAGAAAGGATGTGATAATCCAACAGGAACTTAGGTGTTAGCTTGCTTCAGAGCATCTGTTACCTTAAACAAGGAATGTAATTAACAGTTGCAAATCAAGGAGGATGTTCCTTTTTCTCACCTGCAGGTTAAAACACAGGAGGGAGCCAAGGCTCATGAGCTAGTCCTTGTGACCCTCTGGCTTCTAGGAAACAGACATCTCAAGACTTTTCAGTTCAGATTGGAAAAGGGGGATTTCTAGTTTTGAGAGGGAGAGTTTCCTTATTGTTGTTCTTTTTAAACACAAGACGATGGAAGGAAAGAGAGGGAGGTTTCTTTTTAATGAAAAGTGTATTTATTTGTGATTTTTGTTTAAAAAAGGAAACGGCTCTGTGTGAATATATTTAACTTATTTAACTCACTGTTCTTATCATAAAATAATTACAAATATTTTTTAAAAAAGGAATTCTCCTTGGAGTGGGTGCACCGTTCCACTGATATAGGAAACGCCCACTGCCTGTGTCCCTTCGGTGTGTGCCATTCAACCATGAGTCTGTCCTGCCACCTTTCTTCATTCCTTGATGGTTGCTCATTCTTTGAAATTTGCACCTGGATTTGCATATAGGGTCATCTTTTTGAATGCTCATTTCCCTTCAAAATTATGCAAATTTCTCCAAAGAGGATGTCTACCTCTTCCCCCACCCCTTTTGGAATGATGAACAAACAGCTGGCAAACCAGATAGGCTTTTCGGATCTCCTCATGCATGTTCTGCACATCCAGGTAGCTTTATAAATATGGAAATAGTTTCCCACAGACTTGTCTGGATTGGAAATAAGGCCAAAAGCCGATGTGGATGCTGGACCCGGAGAGATAACTGCGGAAACAGACCCATTGCAGAGGGAACACTAAATCTGTACACCCTGGGTCAAATTAACTGTCTCTATTTTCTCCTCTCCGTGTCCTCCTTTTCGGTGCCGTCAGGATGAGTGAAGCTGTTGTGTTCACCTCTTTGCTGATTGCATCCACGTGGGAAGCCACATCTTTCGGTAGTTCATTACCAGAAGGCCCAAGCTTGAGATAAAAAGGCATTGATTTATACAATGGAGAGAATCTGCCTGCCATGTCTTCATTGTCCAGTGGAGAAAATTAGAGATAAACTCTTAAATTTATTCTCCCTATAAAAGGAGAGTGGCGTGGGGGGCAAAAACTCAGAGCACTGAGTCCAAGCATTCTCTCCAGAGCTGGTTTCTATGGTTTGGGAAGTTTGGCAGCACAGGTGAGGACTTGCAACAAAATATTGCAGCACAGGGTTGAATATTCCAGATACCTCTTTCACTCCCAGCACCTAGAGCTTCTGGCTCATTGGGACTTACAGCTTTGTAAGTGGCCTCACATGGGCACAAAATCGAACTGAGCAGCTCCACAATGTCCATGTGCACCTAGGTGTTGTCATGATATTACAATACACAGGTATGCATTGTGCAATGGTAGAGTGGCTGATAGACCATGACTTAATAGGCAAGGAGCATTGATGCCAGATGTGCTCCACTATGCACATCTGGACACTGGCTACAAAATGCTTGAGCTCATCCGGAGATCCCAGTGTACAACAGAAGTGCCCAATGAACATTAGAAATGCCTTGTCCACGCTGCTGCACTCTTGCCCACTTCCAGATGTGCATCTTCACAATTCACAAAATATTATGTACCAGAATATATGATGTTTGCTTATTTGCTTGATAAAGAGGCATCTGTATGGGGCAATTGAAGGAAGAGTCTTGGTTCAGAATTTGGAGAATACTGATTGAGGATATAAAACAGAGAAAGGGGTACAAGGATATAAATAAGATAATTAAGGCGCTATCCCACATGAAAGGTAAATGAGAACAATAATAAATAAATAGACCATTCCCGGGGGGCGGGGGCAGGAAGGAGGGGATAATAATTTATAAAAAGAAGAAGAAAAATGGGGAAAGATTTGAGATGTTACAGCTAAATTAAATAATTAATTATATTATGGAATATATTAATATATTAGGGGATATATATTGTAACATTTCTGTAACCTTATTGAAAAAGTTGTAACTGTGGTTAAAATATATTTTACAAAATTAAAAATATAAAAAGAAGTCATTTCTAGTTGAGAAAAAAAAATCACTAATAAGATTTTGATGCATTTTGCAAGACAGTTCCAGATGTGGACCATTGCTGAGGGGCTGGAGAAGACACTAGCCAGCCATGAAGCTGTAGAAGGCAACATCACCAGCTTCTAGAAACCCAGAAAAGAGGCAGCCAATGTCCCCAGCTGAAGGGAAACTGGTGGGACATATTGGCCAGTCCCTAAACTGCAAACAGCAGGATTCCACAGGATGTTGAAAGTGGAGTAACAGCACTATAACAGGCTAGTGTGGAAATGGCCTCAGTCCAACACTCCCTAACCTTATCACACCATAGAATTGTAGAATCAGAGAAATGTAGAATTGGAAGAGACCACACAGGCCATCCAGTCCAACCCCCTGCCATGCAGGAACACCCTCAAAGCACTCCTGAAAGATGGCCATCCAGCCTCTGCTTAAAAACCTCCAAGGAAGAAGACTCCACTACACTCCGAGGCAGCATATTCCACTACCAGACAGCCCTGACCGTCAGGAAGTTCTTCCTGAGGTTTAGGTGGAATCTCCTTTTCTGTAGCTTGAATCCATTGCTCCTTGTCCTGGTCTCTGGAGCAGCAGAAAACAAGCCCTCTCCTTCCTCTACATGGCATCCCTTCAAATATTTAAACATAGCTATCATGTCCCCTCTTAACCTTCTCTTCTGCAGACTAAACATACTCTCTAAGTCTGTCCTCATAGGGCATGACTTCCAGGCCTCTCACCATTTTGGTTGCCCTCCTCTGGACTTGCTCCAGCTTGACCATGTCCTTTTTGAATTGGGGTGCCCAGAACTGGACACAGTATTCAAGATGAGGTCTAACCAAAGCAGAGTAGAGTGGTACCAGTACCTTCCTCGATCTAGACACCATACTCCTGTTGATGCAGCCGAGAATTGCATTGGCTTTCTTGGCTGCCGCATCACACTGCTGACTCATGTTCAGCTTGTGGTCTATGAAAACTCCTAGATCCCTTTCGCTATCCAGCCACGTGTCCCCCATCCTATATTTCTGTATTCCATTTTTTCTACCTAAGTGTAGGACCTTACACTTCTCTCTGTTGAATTTCATTTTTTAGCCTTGGCCCAGCTCTCCAATCTATCCAGGTCATTTTGAATTTTGATCCTGTCCTCCGGCTTATTAGCAACCCCTCCCAATTTGGTGTCATCTGCAAATTTGATGAGACCATGCAGTCTCTCTCTCAATCTCTCTCTCTCTCTCTCTCTCTCCTTTTACACACATAGAAATATTGAAATACTCATAGTCTGAATGTGGAGCCTGTTTCAGAGGGAGGGAAAATGTTTGAAGATGGGGTGTTTTGGAAGTTTTGGGGTCCAGCCCCCATATCTGACACTGCACCAGCAGGACAGGAAAGAAAAGGGGGAAAAATGGCAAGCGGTAGGAAGAGGTCAACTCATTGCTTCGAAACCAATCACTTTTGACAGATGTTTCAAGAGTCCCAACGTCGCCTTGAAATATTGATGTGATCGGAGTCCATGAGTATCTCCTGCCTGCCAGCAACAGCCGTAGCTTCATCCCATGGGAAGGTTGATTGGCACTGGGAGCCGGTCACAGGAAGTTTGACATCGTGGCAATTGGGGACATTTAAAAAAGAAGACGGATTTTTTTCTAGTCTACAAAAAAAAAATGAAAGAAAAGAAAAGAAAAGAAAAGAAAAGAAAAGAAAAGAAAAGAAAAGAAAAGAAAAGAAAAGAAAAGAAAAGAAAAGAAAAGAAAGCTTGGAAAGTTTTTTTTTAAGTAATTTGTTCCTGTTGCTTATTCAGTTTGAGAACCAATTCATTGCTGCTGCTTACTTCCATTGCATCGTGCCAGTCAATGTGGGTCACAAATTCAAGCTGTAAGAAGTATCTATGTCCCTATCTTTCTAATGCTACCCACCCTAAGGGAAACCATTCTCCCCTCTTTGGAAACAAGAGGTAGGGGAAGCCCTAAAATCATGCATATCTTACTATTTTCCACTTGCTGCTTTTTCTCCATTTGTACAATCAGATAATCCTATGTGAATAGCAAAACTATGTTTTCCCATTTTTAATTAAAAGAAAAAAAAACAGTACCTCCATGGCCCTTGTCACTGGTATTGTGCCTTCTGCTCTCTTCACAGGTATCTACCTTCTGGGGTCATATTTTAATTTTCTTTTTTCTTGGAGGAAATGGTTTCTCTTGTGCACGGCAGCCAGCGGCATTGGAAGTCTCTGAGTCATGATTGCTTTGTCACAAATCCTTCTGAAAGAGAATGAAATAAAGCTCCATCCCTCCAGGCCTTTGCTTCAGAGCTGAAGTTATGCTGCATGCTCTTTCTCTTAGAAGAAGGCACATTCTGCAGAAAAGAAGGCCCAAGGATTCAGTCGAGCTCCCACTGTTCTGTAAGTTTTTGATGTTCCATGGGTGAGTGCCACCACACATGTGCTCAAAATGGCACTCCACCCCATACAGAAAAGGGCCAAGTCAAAGGGTATGGGCTAGGGGAATTAACAGGAAATGGCTTGAATGAACGACAAGGAGAAGACCATCACCATCAGCATCATCAGTATCTTAAAGCATAATATTAATCCCTTGCTTAAAAACAAAACTCAAGTGTCACCTTCCCCCCACATTGCTTAGCCCCATCCACACTTCCTTCTGTACCATATTCTGCACTTAGCAACATGAGCAACTATGCAAAAAGGAATTCACATGGGGTCAACTCTTTGGTGTTCTCAGAAAGACTATGTGAACAATGGCTTTGCTTGTCATCAAGTCTTCCCATCCATTGCTCCCTCAAACCATTTTGTACTCACCCCCTTGTTCCGGCTTCCTTTAGTGAATCCATGCTTATTATCCTTAATTAAATCAAAACTCCACAAATAGTATTTTGTTCATTCTCTGATAGATCTTCACGTATTTATGACCACCTGAGGAAGAATATTAAGTTCTGTGTGTCTTGTCTTCTCTTTACCATCCCCAAATAGTCATTGTACCCCAATTCTCCTTCCTCTCCTTCCCCCAACCCCTCCTCTTCCTCCACTGGATCCTGGTGCTAAGGACAACCAGACCCTTCGTGCTCAGGGATTTCAAAGGGGCTTATCCCATTCAGACAGGTAGGTTTTTTTCAAAGATAGATAGATAGATAGATAGATAGATAGATAGATAGATAGATAGATAGATAGATAGATAATCTATCTATCTATCTATCTATCTATATATATATCTATCTACTATCTATCTATCATTCTTTCTCATCTATCTATCTATCTATCTATCTATCTATCTATCTATCTATCTATCTATCTATCTATCTATCATTCTTTCTCATCTATCTATCTATCTATCTATCTATCTATCTATCTATCTATCTATCTATTATCATTCTTTCTCTCTCATCTATCTATCTATCTATCTATCTATCTATCTATCTATCTATCCATCCATCCATCCATCCATCCATCCATCCATCCATCTTTCATCTCTCTATCTTTTCTATTTATCTATCCTATATATTAATCTGTCCTATCTATCTATTGATCTATCTATCCCTCCATCTATCATCTCTCTCTCTCGCCTGTCTACTCTCTCTCTCTCTCTCTCTCTCTTCCCATCTATCTATTATATCTATCTGTCTATATCCATCCATCCATCCAATCCAGTGGATGAGCCTACAGCCTTGCCTACTTCGCTGGAGCTGCTGTCTCTTGATGTGCAGTCCAACCCAAACTCCTGCCTCCATAAGGGTTAAGGCAGTGAGCTTTGCCAACTCGGTGCAGGACTGATTTATGGCTGCAAAGACGGTCTCTTCAGCAGAAAGGAGAAGCATATCAATCTGGAGAAAGTGAGCTGTAAGTGAAAATTGAAACTGTCAGCCTGTGTTTGTTGCCTGCTCTGTCTTTTACTCCTCCCCCTTCTCCCCTGGCCATAGTTTTAATTAAACAAGGACAGTATTTCTCTCCCTCTCCCTCTCTCTCTCTGTGTGAATGTATATATTGAATAAATTACTGGTGAACTTTAAACAATCGTCTCTTTCTTTTTTTCCAGGACCTCTTTGCTTTTGCAGACTGCAGGGTGACCACTTGGCATCTCTTGAATGGACTTGGTTTTTCATTTACTTGTGAGTGACCTTTCCTTTGAGCCAGAAATCTTTCACCAACTCAATGAAGCTCTATGAGGTAGGAACACCAGTAAGCCAATGTGGTTCATTGCTAGGCATGGCTGTTAGTGCTGTGTAGAAACATTGAAGGATATCAGTTGGGGGTTGGAGTCTCCTTTCCAAAATCTTCTCCTGACCAGGGATGCAAAAAAGATCCAAAAATATTTGCCAGAGAGTCAAAAAGCATGTTTTTCAAATGCTGGGAAACCCTACTGAAATGAATCCTGATGGGGATCTTTACTCTTTGGGGCTTATTCTGCATAATGTTCACATGTAGTTGTTTTGTGGGGGGAGGACTAAAGGGCAACCTGAGATCCTTACTTATCTGAAGGGATGTCCGGAAGAAGATGAATCAAGCTTGTTTTTTGCAGCTCCAGAAACCAGAAGATGAATCAACTAATTTCCGATTATAAGAAAAGAGATTCTACCTAAACGTTAGGAGGAACTTCTTTATTTTAAGAGCTCCACGGAGTGGGGTTGACTTTCCTTCTTTGGAAATCTCTAAACAAAGGTTGGATGGGCATATTTCAGGAGGGCTAGGATTCTATGATCCTAATCGTGAAGAAAGGGGCTAGCATGGAGTGGTGGTTTGAGCACTGGACGGCAACCCTGGAGGCTGAGGTTCAATTCCTCGCTTGGCCATGGAAACCCACTGAGTGGCCCCAGGTGCATCACACGCTCTCAGCCCAAGGAAACCCCATGATAGTTTGCTTTAGGGTCACCGTAAGTTAGAAATCACTTGAAGTAACACAGCAACAATCATGACTAGCTTACGAAATATGGATGTATTTTCCTACACATATTTTCCTTGTAGCTACACTCCTGACCTGTTAACAGATGGTGTGATATGTCCAATCTCTCCTGTAAGGACATTAAAGAAGCGTGGTGAAGCCATGTGTTACCTATGGCCATTCCTGGTTTTGGGGTCCCAATCCTAGGGCCGGTGGTCCAGTCACAGCAGTCCTGCTACTTGAGTTTCCTGAAATTGCATTTCTGAGTAGCGTTGGAAACAGTACGCTGGGCTTGAGCCAACCCACCAAGTATCTCCTGATGTTCTTGTGTCATTCATCTGGAACAGAATACATGTTAATGAAACCACGGGAATAGCAATGCCTTTAACAAAGAGCCAAAAAAAAAAAAAAAAAGGGGGGAGGGGGAAAGAATAAAAAGGAAGAGACTGAAAATCTAAAATCTGATCCTGCCCCCACTTCAGTTCAGGACTTCACACTATTATCCTCAACTTCCCTTTTTATGTTGTTTAATTTCCTTCTCTGTTAAGTTTCTACAACTTCCCGGATGTTTCACCAATAATATCATTGCCAATTGTCCGAATGCCAATCAATTTACAATTAAGATAAAAGTCCCTTCTTAGAAGGAGAGTTGGTTGCATCTGTCTGCTGCTTCAGTCCTTCTGATGATGCCGAAGAGAAAATCATCACCTAATAGTAATCATTATAATAACAATATAAGGACTAGTGATATCAATAATACTGGGAACTCTGGTTTGTTCTAGTGTCTAGTCTCTTTAAATTATTAAATAAAATTAATAAATAAAATAGATTAGGTCTGTTGAAGAGAGTATTTGGAGAATCCTTAAGAAGCTACCCCATTTTCTCAAAATAGCCATTCTTGACTAGAAGTTTTTCCATGAGACTTTTTCTTTTTCCTCTCCACAAACCATTCTTACATTGCAGATGACTCCATCTTAATGTCTAGGGCAGTCTGGTGTTGTTGTTTTTCAGTTCCCAAATGATAGCACATCTCAGTCCTGGTCCAAAACAATTGGAGGCAACAGATTTATCCATGCAACGTCCACTGTCCAAATCTCTGTTTGAGTTTTGCCAACTTCTTATGCAAAGGATTAATCTAGGGTAATCATCAGGAAAAGGGCATTTGGTGCTTAATTAAGCCCCAAGAATTATTATCCTCATTGAGGCTGGAGTGCAAGGTGGTGTGAGTATGGCTGGATGTCAATGGCACGACTGTAGAGAAATCCAGTCTACTGAGGTAGAAGTTCTGGGGTTCATTGGAGATGCAGCTGGCACAGAACCTATTTGTCAATTAGAACTAATTGCACGGGTGTAGCACTAGGATTGGTGCAGCATTCTAGGATATGGATAGCTACAACGTTCTTTGCTTTTGTTTGTAACTTCTTTTTCCCTTTAATTGAAGGTTGGTGCCACTGAAAGGGTAGTTCCTTTCCAATCTTGCAGTGCAATCAACAAATGTTTCTAAGCTTGTGTGGTGAGCTTGGAACAAAGCTAGAATAGAATGTAAATCTTACCTTTATTGCATGTAAGAACAAAATAGGTCAAAAGTTGTCTCTTACTGGGTGAGACTTTGAACGTTATTGCCCCTTTTGGGTGATTTTTCATACTGTTCTTGCACAAAATTCATTTGTGCAATCTCCTTTTAAAAGAAAAAACATTTTACTTGCCATGAAAAATTCTGAAAAGTCATTGTCTTATCTTTCTCATTGCCTTCTTCCTCCTCCTCCTCCATCATTTTCTCCCTGAGGCATCTTGAGCTGTTAAATCACGCTTTTTCAATGAGAATAAGACAATGCCCTACCAATTCCAATCCAGTATTGGAAATGGACTCAGCAAGTAAGTTCAGATCATGAAATTCTCTCCCTTAGGAATTGTGGTTTGCTTATGTTGTTGCTTTTAAAAGCAACCTAACCTAATTCACCTTCCCAGCTGGATAAGTGCACTGGATGAAAGCAGTGGTCAAGGCAGAAAGTATCTCCATAGGACAAATCTGGTGTCGCTAATGGCATCCTACCACCCCTCATTATCATGACACCCAAAGCTGTTACCACAGCACCTGTGACAATTACCATGGCACCCATGGCTTCTTATGCCACGGCCATCAGTATCTTCATTGGGGTACTTAATCATGGACAACAGGATTTCAACTTCCGGATGCATAGGAATCTCACCAAGAGGTGTATGGAATGTTTTCTTTCAACTAAGTCAGTACAAGGCAGAAAGAAGGCTGGTGTCTGATTCCTCATCTGGGTGGAACCTCAGGTTCTGTTTATGTGTGTGCGACATTTCTTCCTCAATGGTTTTAGCATGGAACCACACATCAAGGTCACACATTGACAACTTCATCTCGTACAATCAAGAGCTGTAAACAAGGGCAGCCCAAGCTTGAAAGAAGGAAACCAGAAGGAAGATCATGTTCAAAATGTTTCTCAGCCTTCTGTATCTTCGGATCCCAATCCAGAGGCTGTGCCATTGCATTTCCTCTTCCCATTAACTTTGCACACAGGCTTTATTAAAGGTTTATTTGTACCTCGGTGGAGGAGGCTACAGGTACGCCTGGTTTCCCTTTGACTGCGTTGGCATTTCGCTGCGGACTGACTCACGTGGCCGTTGCTTCCTATCAGGCCAAAAATAGACCCTCTAGCCAGAGAGACTGCTTGATGAGCCACTTTGCTGCTCTTCCTGCTGGCCAGCTTCAGAAACAAACTGGTGAAGGCAGCCAAACTGGAGACAGTCCTTTACTTCTGGAAATATTTGATGCAACAGCAAAACCTGGGAAAAGTCCCCTTTTAACTCCAATGGGTATGCTTGGAATCTGACTTCTGTCTGATTCAGTGAGGCTGGTGGTTTCCTAGTCAGTCAATGAAGTTCTCCAGGTGAAGATGGTAAAGATGTGAGCTTAGATAACAGGTTCCAGATGGAGCCTGGGGTAGACAGCAGCCTTCCGCTGGAAACAGAACCCAGACCGTTATATATGTAGAATATGACAAATATCACACCAACCCTGTGATAGAAAGAGAGACTATTGTTGTTGTTGTATTTATTTAGATCCCACCTTTCTCTCAGCAGTGGGATTCAGGGTAGCTAACAACCGTAAAACAGAACAGATTAAAAAATCCATAAAAGTATCAATGTAAAAGTTTTCTTAAAAAAATAGTTAAGCCATTTATAACATTACAAAATTACATGTTAAATGTATTAATTAAATATTAATTGAAATATTAAATATATTAAAATGCATTAAAAACTATACCAGCCTTAAAAGAAATCTGCACACCATCAAAAACTCTCATCCAGGCATTTTATAGAAGTCAGATGGAACAAAAATCCCTTAGCCTGTCATAGGAAGGAGAGCAAGGACAGAGCCAGGGAGGGAGTTCCAAAGTCTGGGAGCAGCCAGAGAGAAGACTCTCTTCTTGTTTTCCACCAAATCCTCCTTATAGGGTAATAAGGAGTATGATAGCCCTGGGGTCATGCATTGTTCAGGCTGCTGTGTCTTCTTGGGAGCAGACCTCCTCAAACAAGGGAGAAGAAAAAATGAGCCCAGGTCATAGGATCCAGTCAGATCCAGAGGAGACTGGAAGCCAGAGGAAACTAACAGCCCTTTCCTGGAAGCAGATCCTAAGACAGGATTCTGGCAAGCAGCAATAAAAGAACAGCGCTCACGTCCCATTAAAGAACCTTTCTGCATAGCCTGTTAGTCACCAAATGCTGGTTCAGATAAAAGGACCGTGACCTGCCAGTAGCAGAAGAGCAGGGCCTACTAAATCCCAGAAAGGATTCACCTCCCCAGTGACACCAGGAGCTGTGATTGCCTGTGCATGTGAAAAAAACCACCCCAAAGGCACCAATCCATGAGGTCATAGCAAAAAAATAATAGCTGAGAAGCCATAAGTGCACTGAACTTGCAGTGAAACCCTCTTAGTGAATTGCAAAGACTGGGGTTTAAAATTTAGATTTGACTCTACTCCCAAGCCTCCTTTTCCCTGCTGGCCCTGAAAAGTTGTTGCAAACTAAAAAGAAGCCAATACTTTTTGACTATTGCTTCTGCCTGCTGCCCTCCTGAACCTTCTGAGGTTCATAGCCCGTAAATAAAGCTCTTTTTTGTAACTGAAAAGTCTCAGCGTGAAGCACAGTCACTAGGGCACGAGGCAGCGTCTAATTTTTCAGCTTCCTATACTGGGATTCGATTGTTTTCCGTGGCCTTTTGTGCTCTTAGTTTATGAAAAATCAATAGTTTAATATAGAAAAACAATCCCCGGGCTATCTATTTAGGGCTGCATTACCTCCAGCCATACCGATCTGGCAGTTCCAGTCACTGCATTCTGAGATACTGAGGCGGACGAGGTAGCTTGTGGGTGAGATGGGAGGAATAGGGTTTTCTATCACACATTCTACACTACCAGCATTAGCCAATCCACTTGAAGGAGAGCTGAGCTCCTCCCCATCTCTGGCTATAAGTCTCCTCCTTCCAGAGAGGTTCCCACAGCTAGCCTCTCTTGCTTTCTCGAAAAGAGATGAGGAATAGCCATACTGTTTTCCATTCTCAACAAGTAAAGCTGTTTATTTCAGCACATTCAGGTAGCCTGTTGAGAAGTTTTTGTTGTGCCCCAGTCCAAGGATCCAGGTGCAAGGGAGTGAAAGGGAGAACTGGTTGCACTTTGACACACTGAACACACTGATCAACACATCCACCTGTCCACTATAGTGGTCATATACTGTCCACTCTCAGTCTGGGCAGTCAGCCAACCAACAGTTGATAAGGGCCAGCAGCAAGCAACAGTTCCACAATGTGATTCCCTATTTTAATCTAGTAGGAATACAGACTTGAAACAAATACAAAGCATAACAACATCCCTAGCAATATTCATAAATCAAACCACAGTCAATACAATCCTAAGTCAGAGGTCAGAGACATGGCAGGAGAAATGGTCAGCTAATCACCAACAAGTTCTGAAGGGAAATGGCTCAGCTTTTATAGGTTCACAGATCAACGCAGCTGGTGCCTAATTAAATGCTGTCTGTAAATTCATTGAGATCTGCTTACATTTTCCTTTTGGTGTCTACACTTGGCAAAGGTGAGTATAGGCATCTTCCATGTCAGAAGGAGCAGGGTTCTCTGCTGGAGCTGGCACTGCCCCCTGTTCTGTCTCTGGGGTGGGTGGTACTGTCTGCTCTTATTCAACAGGTTCTGCTGCTTCAGTCTTAAATCAGAGTTCATGTTTACATCCTGAAAGCGGAGCATGAAATATACACCAGATCCAAGGAGAAATATTGGAGGTAAAAGGGCAAGGTAAGTGACAGCCAAGGTTGTGAACTACAGAGCCATCCTGAAGATGGTATCTATCACGCATGGTAATGAGGAACAGAGATGAGCTACTTTTTTGAAAAGTAACTATCCAATCTGTGAATTAAACTTCATGTCTCGCTTGGCCCTTGGCAAGATTAACTCCAGTGCACTGTGGCCAAAAACCCATGCCATCTTCAGAGCTCTGATTTGCAATGAGGGATTGAATGAACCTTCAATTCACATAGCTCTCCCTCAGAGGGGAATGCTGGCAGATCAGCAGAACATTATCAACAGAGACATTCATATTCCAGGAGTAAAGAAATAAAGTTCCATGCCCAGGGCTAAGCTTAGCTGCTCACTTTGGAAGAAAAAAATAGACGAGGAAGAGAATTTGGAGCGTACTTTCTAACTTCGAACTTCCACTGTTTTAAAGCAGGCTCACCATGTTTCACTTCATGGCAGAGTTCCTCTGTTGATATCAGCATTCTGGAAAATTCAGACTGTCCCGCCCACAACTCCTGCTACAATGATATGAGGACAGGACTTTGCTGCCTAATGGTAAGAGCCATCATTGCATTGAATTACTTATATACTTGCTAAAAACACTTTTATAGCATCCTTCATCATACAATACCTGGGCAGTATACACATTTAAATAAAATCAACCCAAGCAATCTAACAATATACACAACAAGGCAATATCAACTACTGCAGTGAAAGATGGGAAATATATTAAGCGGATAGTTGGCATCAAGCAACTTACAATGAACTCTATTACTGTAAAGAAACAGGAGAGGAAGAAGAAAACTTTTTTGGTCAGGGGGAAGGATGACTTTCTTAAGCCATAATAAACTAATGTGCTATTCAAAACTTGGAAAGTAAATATACATATTTTTCTTGATATTTACCTCCTGAGAATTGGCACAGTATAATGGTTTGCACATTGGACTAGGGCTCTGAGAGGTCAGGGTTTGGATCCCTTCTCAGCCAGTGATAGGATTGGCATTAAGCTGGAGTTAACCTGAAGGCACATAACAACATCAGTTTAGCTGCTGTTGTTTCCAATTGTGTCTTTTTGCTGCTCTTTCTGTGCAGACTCAGGCTGGCGTTCCACTCAGAACATACATCTTCCTAAATGGCCTTACAGGTGTGCAAAATCAAAGGGAGCAGTTTCACAACATCCATTCTCACCCAGCAGTTGCTATGGCATTCCAGCGTACAGGCATTCATTGTGCAGTGCTGAAAGGACTGATGCTCCACAACCCAATATACGATGCACATCAGTGTGCATTGAGGAGATTCTTGGATACACATCCCGACACTGGCTAGGAAGTTCTGGAGGAAAACAGGAGTCCAGAGCCCTTCCCTATACCACAGAGGTGTCAAGAGGTGAACACAGAAGTCTTATTTGCCCTCCACTACCTGCTAAAGGAAAAACTATTTAAGACACCACCCCAAGCCAATTGTCCCAGCACCGTCAACTACAGTATGGGATAGGGGGGAAAAATACCTGCAAAAGGGGAAAATAGTCTTATCTGGCTCCAAAGCAACCAGATAAATTCATATTGTAATGAGGGTAAGTTAATCATCAGACCCAAGAAGACAAGAGCAGCTGCAAATAGCACAAGGAGCACAATCTACTTGAAAAAGAGATTCCACCTAAACCTCAGGAAGAACTTTCTGATGGTCAGAGCTGTTTGGCAGTGGAATATGCTGTCTCAGAGTGCAGTGGAGTCTCCTTCTTTGGGGATTTTTAAGCAGAGGCTGGATGACCATCTCTTGGGAGTGCTTTGATGTGTGTTCCTGAAGGGCAGGGGGTTGGACTGGATGGTCCCTGGGGTCTCTTCCAACTCTATGATTCTATGATTAATCCCAACCCCTCATGTCGTGGCATCATGCCACACTCCCATCACAGCCATACCCTGGTCTCTTCCATGGAAACCACCAGATTTTTACCCTTTCCAGCAACAACTATGGCTGTACAGGTCTGGGTAAGTAAAAATTGGAGAACGATCTAAAAGATGAAGGCCATCTTCACAGCTTATTATCTGCTTTCCCTTTCAGTAATTATGGTGCAAAGGTAGAAACAGACAAGTACAAAGCAAACAGTACAAACACCTAGTTGAGATGAGTTTGTCTACAGTGGGGCTTCCTCCCCCTTGGGGCTGAATGCCAACTTTGGCAAATAAATCCTGTTTCTCTATATCCGACAGGGAAGCTACCCCTCATAGGCCTCAGCTTTTGTGTTTTCCTTTCCGCTAAGGCCCACCTGAGATTAAAGCCAGAAGGAGCCAGGTGGCAAAATCAATGGCCTTCTGAACTCTCACTTCCAGCCCTCACGGATGAGTCCCTTTTCATTGGATGTGATTTTAAATAAACATGAAGGGACCAGACGGTCCACCAACGTGCGTATCCAAGCAACGCACTCACGAGTCGATATTTGTTGCTCCATAAATGCATGCAGAAGTCAGAGTTGCTATGTATTTTTTTATTTACATTTTATTGATATTAGGCAGGGGGGAGATAAAAAAACAACATCAGTAGAGACTATATGGCTGCCTTGGTAGGGAGAGAAAATCCAATAACTAATGCCACAAAGAGAGACATCATGAAGCCAACCCCCCCCCCTTCACCTTCCCTGACCCTGAGCTTAGGAAACCATTGCTCAATAACATAGATTTTCAGGACACAGTAATACCCAATTAGCCCAATCCTAAATTCAGCAGCCTTGGTGCATAGGGGTTTCTTGTAGCAACAAGAGCTTTGCTTTCCTGGAAAAAAAATGCTGGTGTTCACGCCACACTTGCAATGGGCATATACACACTTGTTGCCATTGTTGTGTTGCTCAGTGTGATAAATGCCCATAGAATCCAGCATGCTCCAATTTCTTTTTTTATTTTAGCCATTCAACCTCTTTTTCCCCCATTTTAATTTCTAGGTGTGACCCAAAGTACTGAGCATCTATGCTAGATTTAGGCCATTTCTGCCCTACATAGTTACAGAGCAGTGCAGAAAGGCCCGTTGTTGAGCATGTTGAGAAGAACATGAGATGTTGAGTTGCAAAAGGCTTTGTCTAAAGAGAGAGACTGGGCTTTTAGACCATGATTGAAAACCTAAGGAACACAAGAAGAAAGTGATGTATGATGGTTTGTAAATTCAGCCTGTACCTTGATTTTGTCGTGGCAGAAAGAACCATGCCAACCATATCTCAAGTTATGGCCTTCAAGTTCCAAAAGTCTCACATATCCAAGCAACATCCATTCCTTGAAGGCTGAAGGGAATACCAGCATCTTTTTGATAGCAGGACAGCATAGTGCGATTTGGGAAACTTTTGCTACTCTGGCAGCAACTTTTTCTTTCTCTCTGCGTAGCAATTTGGGAAGTGCAGATGAGGCAAGTTCACATTAAAATACAAAACAGAATGCGTTTCATATCCCTACAAGCAGGGGGTGGAAACAGGCCCCTATGTTTGTCATCCTGCTGTGTTAACAGTGATCCCAGTCAAGTGGTATAGGTAGGCTTTTTTAAAAATCCCTTTTTAAAAATTTAAAATCAGCACAGAGGTGGAGAAAGGCTGTTGAAGCATCCATTTCCGACTGTACCTTTCCGAAACTCTGGAGCGACAGGGCTTCTGTCACTTCTTTTTGTTCTAAGTGCCCAATTAAGCTGACTGTTTACACCTTGCTGCCAAAGTCCCAGCTTTCAGAATGAAGGGGGGGAGCGGTAATGAGGCCCCATGCAGAAAGCAACAGGGGAGAAGCAGCCTGCTAAGAGAGTCAACTACCAAGTGTTCTTTGCAGAGGGAGTAGAGGGAAAACGTTACGCCTGGAAGAAACGCTACACCGAAAAGCTTTCTTTGGAATTCAAACACAGGGCCCAGTTTTACTCTTCTTTCATTCCAGGAGAGCATACTCCTGTACACATAGCAACAGAAAACTTGAGTAGCCCTGGGCTGGTTAATTTTGAAGGGAAAGCTGGGCCAAAAAGAAGGCTTTGTTCATATTTTGGGGAAATCTCAAGACAACGGTGGGAAAACTTCACCCCCCCAGCCAAATTTAATTTAAGGAAAGTTAATAGAGGAAAAGCCAAAGAAGAAAAATGAGCCCTCACTTCCATCATTCTTGCATTCAGTAATGGAGCATCTCAAAATATTCATTCTTACTGGTAAGGTAGTGTAATGGGGGGGTGCACATTTTTAAGGGCATGGCTGTAGTCATGTTAGCCATGTGTAGGTTTCCCTATGCAAGTGATTGGACGTCTTTGTCCAGTCCAGAATGGCTCCACACAGTTCAAGGTTGTAGAAGTGGTGCTGCACATGTGGTGCGCTGCGCATTGGTGCACAATGTGCACACACGTGGATGCAAATCACCCGAAGGTGAGCATTGTCCATGGATACACATGCCGCTTTCATTATTATCTTGGCTCCATTTTCATGCCTTGTTCCAGTTGTGTAACATTGGTATACAACACAAAGGTTGAGCAGTATAGTTAACACACAACTACTTCCATGCATTCCCCCAATGGACTATCATGCCTGAGCTGGAGGAGGCCTCCTCAGATGAAGAAGGAGAAGAAGAGGGCAAGATGAAGATCACTAGTCAGAACCAGCCCCGGTGTAACAGAAGAGGAACCCAGTCCATTCCAGGTAGCATTTACTGGTTTGGAAGAGGAGAAGACAAGGGCTCTGCACCCTATCATGTATACACAGCTGAACTGCAAGGAACAGAAACACCAGAGACATTCTTTTCCATCTTAAGGGAACTATGCCAAGTTAGTGAGCAGAGCTGGACTAATTTCCCAAGGGCTATAAATTAGGTCATCCAAGAGCATTCTGATATTCTGAACAACAGATACAGCACTTCTTAACCTTGGCTGATATCCTCCATTTCACTTATCTCTGATCTCAGCCTGAAACTGGACTAGTCTCTCTGGCGACTCCCTTCTCAGTTTTGGACTTGGCTCAAGACTGTTTGCTTTGTTTGACTTTGGATGGTCTAGATTACATTTGAGCTTTTACAGACATTGGTACCACCTTGGGACTGGACCAGCTTTTTCCTAGTCAGCCTCTGTGGATTGGAAGTGTTCTCTACTGGGTGCTTGCCCACTGGACAAAGGGACAATAAGCAAGCACATTGGGAGATGTGCAGTCTGTTGCCCAATGCTGATATTCATCAGAAGAGTGAGGTAGCCCAACTATTGGAGCAATATGTGAGCGTACGCAAGCAGAACCCAGACTCTCAACCATAAACAGCCTGGTACAAAGATCAGATTTCACTCATGTTAGCCTGTCTCTTGCCATTATGACATTTCTCCTGATAGCGATGGATCAAGATGTTCCTTAATCACAGGGCTATGCGAGGCTGATTAGGTTTGATTGCATGTTCCACAGGTATTATCGATCCACCCAAATGATTGATGCTCTTTGTCCTTGTCAGTTGCCCAGTCTTTGCTGTAATTGCATGAATTATTTGCCAGGGCTTCACACAACTTGTCCTCAGGTAAATTAACAATAATTTTAACCCCTCAAAAAAATAGTCAGAGAAAGAGAAAGAGAGAAGCAAGCTACTGCTTGACAGAGCTTGAGTTATTTACAAGAGGTACTGCTTCTCCTCCTTAGAAATGCAGGAAGGGTGTAGCTATAAATCAGTGCAGGGACACAGATGAAGACCATTAAAGGTACCATGAGAAACCATCCTTCCCCCTGACAAGCTTTCTGTGCGCCCAAGATGTGCAAAGGCCGCTATCATTCTCCTGGATTGTGGTTGGAAGTAGAGCCATCAACAACATCCTCTTTTGACCTTCACTCAAAGGGTAGAGTTTATCACTGCAGATCGAAAGGCAGGAATTTATCACCATAGACAGAAAGTAAGGATGGGGAGATCTGTCAGTTTCACTTTCTCCTGTGTTTGGTTTTTTTCCTCCTTAAAAAGAATGCCTAAAGTTTGTTTTCTTTTTTCCGTCTTCCATATGATGAAATCTATAAATTTTGAAAAAGCCTTTGGGAACTCTTGATTTTATCCAAATCTGCATGCAAACCAGGGCTTGAATCTTGTTGGTTAGCCTCAACTAGAGTCAACCTGTGGAATCAATGGGGAATCAACACATAGGAAAATCCCAGTGTTTTAATGAGTCTACTCTAGTGAGGGCTAAAACAGGTGCAGCTTGGGGTTTTAAACTCTTCAGACTTTTTAAATTGTTCATCTGCTTAATACATTTTTTGGAATGTTTCATTGGATGCCCAACTATGAAATAACAAGACAAGATGCAGAAAACTGGGTTATATAAGGATTGTAGTCCAACACTCAAACCACTACACCATGCTGGGTCTCAAGTTTGACTTACACCTTCATAATTCACCAATAGCATGCCAGCCAATATCTATTGTTAATTTCTTTAGATAATCTTGGATTTTGAGATCATGAAAGAAGAAGGGGTCAAGGTATACCCCTTTGTCTACAAGCTCAGAAAAGGGTAGAAAATGCCCCGTATCTACCAGTGTGTCTATATGTACACATATTGCCACTGAAGAAGTACCAGATGGATAATTGCAGTCCCAGAGAGCCTTATCTGCTCTCTGGAACACAGACAAGTTTTTGAGCCAATAAAAAAAAAATTAATTGAACTTTCCATTCAATCAGAGAAAGGTTACGGGTGTACTTGAGTGTAGGCAGAAGGTGGAATGAAAAGGTCAGGAGCACCTCCTTCTCCTTCTCCTCTTTCTTCATGAATTGACCAGAAGTATCTTTGTTAATTGTTCTCATCACCTCTGGATTGTAAAACCTAACTAGCAAAGGGACTTCTCTCCTCCCATCTGAAAGCACTTGTGTGCAATGATGACTTTGCATAGATCATGCTTTATGGACATGGTCATGTTTGCATTTGAAGCTGGCAGCTGGTGTGAGAGGACTTTGGTTTTGCTTATCACCATGATAGGTTGTGCAGGGCCAAGAGGACAAATGTGAGGTGGTGGAACCAACCATGGAGTGAACTGATGAACCATCCGCCAATAGGTGGTATTTTTCTTCTCTCATCTGAATAGTTTCAAATGTTCTTTGCATCCCCAACACACTAAATGGCATATGGTCCATGGACCACATGTTGGCCACCCCTGGATTAAGCCCTGATATCTGCTACACTAGTGATATCAGCACATCTCTTCAAACCTTTGCTGAATATGAGTCCTGCCTCCCCTCCCTCATTTTGCACTTTATGCAAAATATCTGTGAGTTTGGTCCAAAAATACGCCACGTTTCATGGTGAAGAGAAACCCAGGCTTCTGAACAGATGGAGGATCTGACATGAATACAGTTGGCTTTCCCTTCAGAACAATCCCAAATACGTGAACATTAGAGAAGCTCAGCTGGACCAGGGACAATGGCAGTAGTGCCAGAAGGTGCAGTGAGGATGTGGGAACAGCCTGGAGGCATGGCCTCACTCCCCTCCCAAGCATTAACCCTCTGCATGAAATGGTTATGGGCAAATTGTCTACTCAATAACCATGGGCAGATCCTGCCACTAGAGATAAGTATTTCCAGACACCTGCTCTGTCTCTTCTGCCATCAACTGGCAGGGTTTTGGTTGTAAGGCCAGAAGCTGCCCTGATTCCTTGGATGTGTTACTTCAGTGTCTCTCTGATGAGTGGAACAGAAGGCACCAGAGACCAACTTTGTGACTGTAAAGCAAAGATAAAGACATTGGAGACAAGGCAGCAGACTATCGGAGCACATCAAACAACAGAAAAGTCAATCAAAGAGCCATTAATCCATCGTGCTATTAACTTAACACCTCTGGCCTGCCAGACCCTTTGGGGAGGAGGAAAGAGAGAGAGAAGCATAAAAGAAGCCACCAAAGCCAAACAAGAAATCTTAACCTTTCAACTCCCGTGGTAAATCCATACACTGAGCTCAGTAGATTAGGTCACTGGAAGCGAATTGGCTGAAAGAGGATTTTGCAAAGCAAGGTCTGAGCTACTGGGACAGAAAGCTATAGATCTCTTCCCCCACCTCTTTCCTTTCTTTTCTTTGCAGAACACATGAGCTTGAATTTAGGAAGAGAGGGATGAACTATTTTGGTAGGAAAGGGGGATTTCAAAATGACCTGGGCAAAGCAAAGTCTTTTGCATCTAAATAGCGCGATCTATTCTCTTTTTGCATGAAAGAGATGGTGGTATGGTCTGGCTAATCAGGGATCTCAGTGCTAACATGTTATATAGCCAGCCAATTTTCTTCAGGGACCAAAAACAGAATGCCAGATCAAATGAGAACCATGCTTTCTTTCCTTATTTTGAATGAGAACATATATTAATTACATTTACATTATATCTATTACATTTCACAATTACCCAAACAATTGCTCTGATGTGTGGTGGATATTGCATGTAGGAATGGGAATGATATTTGAAAACATTTGAAAAATGGATTAGTTTCTTGGGTGTCAAGAAATCCTGATGAGGACAATCCAAGAAAAGGATTATTGCATTTTGAGATTTACTCTGTGTGGAGCAAAAGTCATATGGTCGTTTTTTGCAGAAATATTTTTTGCAAAAATAAAAATGATTCAGTTGTTGGATGTCGGAAATGGCTGAGCTGGCTTCAAAGGTTTACCTTAAGACCGTGTGGAATGTGAGTGCGTTTCAATGAGTGATATGAGCATGAAACTGGGTTGGGTATACCCCACCAAATCCATTGGGACGTCTTTTCTGATGACAAGTCTGCCTGCATTCTATTACTTAGGTCATTTCTACCCCTCGCTGTTATAGTGCTATTACTCCACTTTCAGCATTCTGTGGAATTCTGGAGTCTGTCGTTTCCTGAGGCCAAAAAGCTCACTGGCTGATGATTCTAAAGGGTCTCCCTAAACTGCAATCCCAGCATTCCATAGGATGCTGAAAGCAGAATAATAGCACCATAGCAGAGTAGTGTGGAAATGGCCTTAGTCTCAGCTAAAGCAGACTCGTTGACTCAACTGTTGAAGCATGTCTCACCCTGTAGGTCAATCTCATTGATCCTATGGGTCTGCTCTGGTTGGGATTTACAGTAGTGTTCAGGCCCTTCTTAGGAAGAATGACAGTGTTCATTTCTGCACTCACCCCAATACAATATGGTGCATTGTTCTGTTGATCTCTTTATATATAGGCAATCAGTTCCCATACAATGACCGTAGCCCGTTCTTTGTCCAAACCGTCATCTGGACACACACAAAAACAATTCCAGTAGGCAACCTGCTGACATCAAATGCAGACCTAATATCATGTCCTTTTAATGGACAAGTGCCCATAGCGACGTCAGTAAAAAATGAAATCTTCCAGTGTTAAGATTGTTTGGATTTTGTTTTGTTTCTTGCTTTTTCTCTCTCTTTTAGTTTCTGCCTCTTAAAACAAAGAAATAGTCTGGGGCTATGTTTTAATTAAAATGAATATCTGTGCTATCGTAATGTTATTGCCAGTTAAGTGTAGCGGGGTGATTTAGCGTTCTATAACACAATTATGCTCCAGTAATGAAGCTCCATAGAATTATCCTTGGAATTTAGAATGCAGGAGGGAGCCGTAGTTCTCATTTGTATCCATGTTATGGCTTTTTATTGTTGCAGTATTTTCTATTTTCCTCCAAGAATAACTCAATCGTATTTAAGTCTCTAGTTACGTTAGGAGGAAATCCAGTACGGGGAACGGCTGAAGAGATTTCTCCTCCCCTCCAACACCCTGCCCCCAAAAAAGCTTTCTCATGTTCTTTGCTAAACAATAAAATGTAACTCCGCCTCCGCTGTGGCTAATACTACCCTTAATACAGATTAAACAACAGCGCACAACACGTCCCTAGACAGATAAGGTGGAGCTGAAATTTGAGGGGGTTTCCAAATTTCTTGCAGTTCTAGTTGGCTACAAATACATCCCTCTCTTTTTTCAGTTTTTTTTTTTTCAAGAAGGGTGAGGCTGAAAAACAGAACCATCAACTTCCCTCTCACAACCCCACTCCCCATATTTTGAACCCACAAGATTCCGGAGCGTGGTTAAGAAATGTTGCCTTCATTCTGTTTTGGCTTCAGATGCAATGCTCCATTGGTGATACTGCCTCCTTATGAAGCCAACGCAGAGCAAGGGCGAAGGTGGCTTTTAGCATTTCCTGTGGGTTGAATGAAATGCCACTCAATTGAGATATGACTGCTCCTGCCCTCCTCTCCTTATAAACAGATGAGAAATAGATGCAATTTTTTAAAAAATATGGTGGTGGAAAAGTCTTTCGCACACACTGTGAGACAGACAGTGCTCCTTTCACGTTCCAAAACTTTGCCACTCAACTTCTAACACCGTTCTAGATGGAGCCTGGAATTCTGAGAGTTGTATTCTATGCATTCTGAGATTCTGGAATTCTGAGAGTTGAGAGGAGGAGGAGGAGGAGGAGGAGAAATTATCCCAAAGACACTGGTTCCAGAAAACACAACAAAAAAATGAGTGCAAAGTGGTCAACTCCTATTCCTATTTTTTTGTCTAAATAGCAGTTTGAACTTTGGACTACAACCTTGGAAACCAGGTTTCAGATCCCCTGATCAGCCACAGAAGCCCACTGGGTGATCTTGGACGCATCAGGCACTCTCAGCCCCAGAAAACCCCGTTATAGGTTTTGCCTTAGGATTATCACAAGTTATCATAAGTCAGAAATTGCACATAATAACCAAAAAAAAAAAAAATCTAAGGAATGGTGGTTTGAACATTGGACTATAACCTAGGAGAGCAGGGTTCAATTCTCCACTTGGCTACAGAAACTTACTGAATGAAAATGGGTGCATCACTCACTCTCAGCCCCAGAAAATCCTGTGATAGGTTCACCTTTGGGTCACCATAAGTTGGAAACAGCTTGAAGGCACACAACAATCACATTCTTAGGAAGCTTTCCATCCTTCACCATTTTGTCTGCCAAAAATTATGGGGCATGCCTGTGTGAAACAAGAATGCTGTTTCATGTGCAGAAAAAACTGTTCTCCGCACAACACAGCTGCTTGCAAATTTTGCACAGAATCAGCTCTGAACTGCAAAGATTATTGCCAGCTCAGGATTCTTCTCCTCATGGTTTTTTGAGACTCACCCCCTACACACACACACACACACACACATTTCTCAACCATTTCCCCCCAATATTTTTAAATAATTTTCCCATCCCAACCAGCAAGCATGGAGGGTGCCATGGTTCCTCAGCCATGCAATCTTAGGCAAAGGTGGCATTTGTCATGGTGGTTGGTCTTGGAATAGCGAGAGATGAGTTACAGGGTTCCCAGAATTTTCATTAGTAGTTTCCTTAGAAGTTTCCATGATCTGTCCTTGTGTTTATTATAATTTCACCTATGTTCTTTGCTGATTATGTGTGAATAAAAGAACACACCTAAGGGCTGGTTGACTTGATGGGTTAGCTTTTAGTCCCTGCACCAATTTCTGCTCCTCAGGTCAATGGCTTCAAAGTCATTTCTGCATTTGCTTTCTTCTTTCTCTCTGTGTGTGTGTGTGTGTGTGTGTATGTGTATGTGTATGTGTATGTGCATGTACACACACACACACACACATATATACAGAGAGAGAGAGAGAGAAAGAAAGTGTGTATACAATCTCAAAATAAAAAATAAAAACAAAAAGCAGAGGAAAACTTGTTTGCTTCTGGCAGAGTTGCTGTGTAGGTGGAACTGTCACATATTAAATCTACTTTCACTCAGTGGGGGGAAAAACTTAAAAAATCCTGAAAAGCAGGGATTTTTTTAAAAAAAATCTTCCACATCTGAAGAGTTTGTTTTTAATAATCAGGCTTTAGCTTTGCAAATCAAGTTGACCTTGCCCTTGAATGAGAGGAAGCAGAAAACAGGCAGCGCCTAACAGAGGGGGGAGAATAATAGGAGGAAGAGTAGACAATAATAAATTGATTATTGCTGGAGACTTGTCTTCTCTGCCACTGGCTGCGCATTCTGCTGTGTAATGGCCACTGATTGGTCAGGTGCTCTCTTTGCTCCTACCTTTCCCCTCTGGGAGGAATCTCCTTACCCAAGATGGTGACCAGAAGTAGCTAGAACACCAGAACTCAGCACTCTGCTCTTCCCCATCTGAGGGAAAATGTCAGTAAGCCCTTTGTCTTGTCCTTTTTCTCCCCTCTCTGGTAGTGCCAGGGCCAAAGGCAAGAGAATGGGGGGGCTCCGGAGGGGAATGAGAGGGAGATCGTGGGGGGAGTTATTCATGGTTTTTCTAGTTTTGTGAGGGTTCTTCACCCTGAACCCTCACAAATGTGGAGGGACCACCCGTCACCAGTTGGTGGCTTCCATTACAATGGGGCTGTGAATCCACTTTGGAGTTTAGCTTAGACCTCAAGTCTGAAACTTGAAGCAGATCTACCTCTTCGCTAACCTGAGAGAGACCAGTGGCCATTGGAACGACCTCCCTTCTCCCAGCTGGTCGAATATCCATTTCCCAGTATCTCTAACTTGCACAGTCGAGCTTCCAAAGAATTCCTTATCGTATACTTTTTAGAGGGAAGAGGGGAGGGTGAGAGGATGGTGAGGGGCAGTCGCTGTTTGCAGCTTGAAAAGCGCAGCTTTAAAATCTGCTGAGGAATCTCAGCAAAAGAGTTGCTGATGGGGCTGCTTTTTTTTTTTTTTTGGCCTTTGTATAAATGGAGCGGAAGATGAGAAACGACAACATTACGATGCCTTGAGGCTGCCAGGCAAAGCGCTTTCAAATATTTTCAATTTCTCCCATTTAGCTTAATTTAAATTTTACTTAGAGGTAATTGGGATGAATTAATAGACTGACAATTACACAGAAATCTATCCATTAAATGTCTGGAAAATCCTGTTAATATGGAAGTAATTTCATGGACAGAGAAAAATAAATTATTATTATTGTTGTTGTTGTTGTTGTTGTTGTTGTCGTTGTTGTTATTTCTGTTAATGAACTTTAGCTACTATTAGTTGATTAATGAGACATTTAAATTTTATTCTTCCCAATCCAAGATTTCAGAGACACTTACAATTGTTTTATTAAGTTCTACGCTGCAGAAGGAAAATCTTTCCTTAAGAATGGATTTCCAATCTCCATGTGCACAGAAGCTCTAAATATCATCTTCTAGCTCTTTTTTCTGTGCCTGGGAGTCTATTTTTCAGTGGCCATCATGAATGACATTGGTCTCCATGACTTTGAGGGGCTGGTTGTTAATAAATGTTTTGATGTCTTATGTTCTCCAACCAAAATGCTTGGCTAGGTGATGATGTCGGCTCCAGAATTCCTAACTGTCTATGATCACCTCCAGAATTAGCTCCTGATAAACGGGCATTTTAAGGGCATCCGTGTTTCAAGTCAAGAAGAGAAGCAATTGCAAAAAAACTACAGATGAACAATCAGCAAAGATGGGCAAGGGTGTGAAATTTGTATCCTACAAAAATCTTTACTTGACCACAGAAAGTTCAATAGAAAGCTATTTGGATGGATATTCATCAATGGATTTACCAAATTCTAAACAACAATATCTTTGCTATTGGATCTTGGCTGGATAGAGTTGTATAGGTTGCAAGAAAAATAATGATACCTCCATGCTAACCTCACTGCATGCATGCAAGGAATTCTTCATTAGAGTAATAGCTTGGGTACCATGGGTTTGGGACAGGAGTTCTTCTTGTTTCTGATGCCCTGCTAGCCAATTAAGAAACCTACAGGCATTGCATCATTACATAGCCAATCAGATCTTTCTCCCAGATCTTCCTCAACTCCCAGTATGTTAATTCTGGACTTCAGCCTTCTGGACAAATGCAGCCAAGATGGAAAGTTCAGTTTCTGTGATGACCCCACCAACCATTCCTAGTTAGATAACTTTTTTTTTTCCAGTTTCTTTCTCTGGTATAAAATATCTCTTGCCTTCAAGCTTTTTTGGCTGAACTTTGAATACTGATAGCCTCCCATGCATTATTAATTTAATTGTACCCAACATACATTCTGAAATTCTCATTAATATGTTCTTTTTGTTTTTTTGTAAAAAAAAATAGTAAAATAAAATAAAGCATCTTTATCCTTGAGCAGTCAAGCGAGGTTTCGGCTTCATAAAAATGGGCTACTCTTAATGAGACAAGCCAATCCCTTCCAGATCATAAGGTAAATTTCTAGCAAGCAGTTTCCTGCTAACGTCAAGCACCATGTATTAATTTTTTTGGAGGGTCAGGGGGAGGTTGTGTTAGATTGCTTAGTTGCTACTATTTTGCATTTAGTACAGCACCCAGCGAGAGCCAGCATAGTCTGAATGTTGGACTATGACCCTGGAGACCAGCGTTCAGTTCCTGGTTAGGTCGTGGAAACCCACTGGGTGACCCTAGGCACATCACACAGTCTCAGCCCCGCAAGACTCCATGACAGATTTGCCTTAGAGGTTCCATAAGCTGGAAATGATTTGACGACGGTACACAATAATACCAGCATATATAGTGCTTGAGGAGCAAATCCATTTTATGTCTTCTCTGGAAGAGTAGCTACAGAGAATGATTTGAAGAAGGAATGGGGCAACATCTGCAAGAGATGGTTACAAGGTGGGTTGGGCAACTACAAAGGGTACAGAGACCAAATCTATCCCCCAACAACCTATCCCCCCCACAAGAGGGGGGTACACTGGTGTTCCTGATGTGACCAGAAGTGATGTCAATTCACACCTGGGTTTGTTTTTTGCTGATTTTGGGCCAATAGGGTGGTAGAGAGGATGAACACCAGGGAGACCTGGAAGATTGTTGGCAGTAGACTATGATGTCTCAGGGAGGGGCATTGTGCCATTTAGGGGCCAAGAAATTAGCTGCAAATATTTGGAAAATATTTGAGAGGTTCAGAGGGCCACTTCCGTGCCATTCCAACCCATCACTTCTAATCTTGCTCTCTCAAGCAACATGGAAATGCCATCTTCCAAATGGCACTTCGCGAGTTCAACTCTGGGTGTGCTATTCCACATTCTGGAGTTCTATTCCCACCAAAAGAGAAACCTTTGGGAAGGGAGGGAGTTTTAGCCTACAGTTGCTTCCACATACTGTGAAATATCTATGGTGAGGCCATTTTCTCATTGCGATTGGAATAAACAATATGGCTGGGTGGGTGCAATATTAATCAATATCTAATTTCATAGTTGGGCAACTGATTTTAATGACTTTGTGCTTTTGATACATTGTTGCGGGAAGGAAAAAAACGCTTCAGATCATTCCCATAAGAACTTGTCGGGGAAAGGGCACATTCATTTGCTTGTCGTCATGTAGAAGCCAAAAGGCTCATTAGGCTAATTAAGGAGAGACTCGTCAAGGCTTCTGCTCATTCTGAAGGCAGAAGAGTTTTGCTTCCTTCCGGGAGTCATAAAGGGAGGCCCCCCACAGTTACCAAAATTAAGAGACTCTGATGGGCAGAAAAGCAAATCTGCAGAACCATCCGTGTGGACCTTCCCTTTCGGTGGCTTTCACTGTGTACCTGCTTGCCAAAGGATATCCACTTGCTTGGAGTTGCATTAAGAACTGCTATGAAATGACAATCTTTGTTGGAATTACCTTTCCACAGTTTGACACATAATTACCGTGGGTTTCCTAAGTTTATAACAACCTTTCTCAGTGGATTTTGCTTGGTCTGATGTCAGTCCGGTGGTGAATCCAGTCACGGGCTTCTTCTGTGCTTCAACGCAACTATCCAAGGTGCTGAACACTATCTGCAAAATCAGTTCATTTGTTCGTTTGACCTGTTCTCTCAAATGGGACTCAAAGCAGCTTAGAACATAAAACAGAACATCTAAAACAATATGGACACAAAAGTTTAAAAAGCATTAGACCATTGTTGTTGTTGTCAAAGTTGACTTTGACTTACAGTGACCTTATGAGTGAGAGACCTCCAATTCACCTTACTTATAGAGGAATTCCACCTGTGTTAAGTAAATATGGACTGATGATTTTCAAAGAAGGCCTGATTGCTGTATCTTCCTTTGGAGTCCACGTTTTCAATCAGACATGGAAGTTGCTTCCTCCTTCCCACGAACAAGCCTATTGAAAGTGGAGGCCTTCTGCTGCGAAAACAGATGGGAAAGCATTTTGTTCCAGTTCATGATTGATCAAAATGTACAAAAATATAAGTTTTCTTCATAGACAGGATAGAAAGAACGTGAGATTAAAAGCAGCCTGGATACGGGCAAAACCAAAACTGTCAGATTCATCCATGCAGACCCAGGACTTTTAAGTCTAACTTCAAAGTCCAGCTTTGAATCCCTCTGTATTCAACCAAGTTTGTGGTGCTGGTTGAGCACCTTTTTCTTCTTCTCTTAAGAGGCTCCTCATTTTTAATACCTGCCCAGACTGGTGGATACAACACCTTCTCCATCATTGGACAGCTGTGCCTATTGAACTTGCAGTCAATCAATCAATCAATCAATATATTTGGCTCTTTCTTCCAAAGTCTTCCTGGCCCCTTTCCTTTCACATCTTATAGAATAACCTATCCTCCCGTATTATAAACTGTAATAATAGTCACAATCACAGAATGTGAACTGCTTTGTGTCTTAGAAGTGCAGTACCAAAAAATGCAAAGATAGATAGAAGTTGTGTGATTTTTCTAAAAGCCTTTTGAGTAATGGATTTACAACCAATGCATCTTTACTCAAAAGTAAGCCCCACTGAGTTAAATGAGGGTTACTCCTGAGTAATTCTAGATAGAATTGCTGTCCAGATGAATTTCTGGAGGGAATGGTCACTGTAGTATTCATTGTAGGAAACAGCCCCTTGGATTTCAAGCAATAAATTTCTGGCCATCTAGTTCATTTATTTAAAATCTATATATTTATAGGACCAAATTTTTTTTACAGATACAAGCTATACACACATATATATGTGCACATGAGTATTGGGTATATATATATATAATAGATACTGTTAATAAAGTTCATCCCTTGACAAAATCAATACAGTATCATTTTGCTAGGTACATTTTATCCAAATGTTCTATCCCAGAAGGCTAAGAATATATTTCAATTGCCTGTAAATGAGTTTCTAATTCCCTCTTTTCCCCGGTAAATTGTATCAAATGACTTTCACTATACACAGTGCACTCTCTTCTTAACCTACCTTCACTAGATAAAAATTGCTCCTCCTTTTTTGTTTAGACGGCTATACAGCATCAAATGGATGGATGGGGGGGTGGATGGATGGATGGACAGACAGAGAGACAGGGTTTTGTGTTTTGGTGGGGGAGAATAGTGCAATATTAACTGCTCTTGTCCAGCATTCCAGCCACTAGCCTCCATCCCAACTGCCACTGCCCTGGCCATGGAAGGACAGAAGAAGAGGCAGCCACAGGTCTACCATGCCAAGAAGCAGATGAAAGGCTGTCCCTCCATCCCAACTGCCACTGCCCTGGCCATGGAAGGACAGAAGAAGAAGCAGCCACAGGTCTACCATGCCAAGAAGCAGATGAAAGGCTCTCCCTCCATCCCAACTGCCACTACCCTGGCCATGGAAGGACAGAAGAAGAGGCAGCCACAGGTCTACCATGCCAAGAAGCAGATGAAAGGCTGTCCCTCCATCCCAACTGCCACTGCCCTGGCCATGGAGAGAGAGAAGAAGAGGCAGCCACAGGTCTACCATGCCAAGAAGCAGATGAAAGGCTCTCCCTCCATCCCAACTGCCACTGCCCTGGCCATGGAAGGACAGAAGAAGAGGCAGCCACAGGTCTACCATGCCAAGAAGCAGATGAAAGGCTCTCCCTCCATCCCAACTGCCACTGCCCTGGCCATGGAGAGAGAGAAGAAGGGGCAGCCACAGGTCTACCATACCAAGAAGCAGATGAAAGGCTCTCCCTCCATCCCAACTGCCACTGCCCTGGCCATGGAAGGACAGAAGAAGAGGCAGCCACAGCTCCATTCTGCCTAAGTCCAGAAGCACAACTTCTCTAGTTCTTTCCAAAGCCAGAATGGTGGCAAAGACTTGGAGACACACATTGGCCAGAATCTGTTCATATCTTGCTCATGAATAAATTCCCTTATTGAAGCAGTCAGATATTTTTCCTCTCCAGTGTGGAACAGCCACATTCAGTTCAACGTTGCCAGTGTGGAGCTGCACATGCAATGCTCTGGTTTTCTATCTGCAAATTCAGTCCCTCCTGGATTTATATCATCTCCAACTTGAGAGAAACAATACTTTCCCTGTAACAGCCTTAAGAGAACAGCAATGTAGCGGTTTTGGTGATCTGAGTACCAGGTCATTAATCAGCTAAAAACTCTTTTAATCGGCCGAGCCCTAATTAACACAAACTTTGTCTCTCTAATTGAAATACTTCAGTACATCTCGGTGACAGGTCTTAACACACCCAGGGGTGATTTAGCATACAACAGTGTGTGTGTGTGTCCTCAAAAGTTCAAAGTGGCTGATAAATTCAAACTGAATGTAAAAGAGAAATCACAGTTTTTAAAAAAGCAGCAAGGGATGGATTGGAAGAGAAACCTCAGCACTCTGTTGTCAATATGTTTAATTCAATAGGTTTGTTGTTCTTTGATCCTACAGTCTTGATGGGCCTGTAACTGTATTTCATTTACTTCCTTTTATTGGACATTTACTGGTGGCCATACTAATTTGCTCTTTTTTAAATATTGTATAAGCCACCCTGTTATGAGGTTCACACTGGATGGCAAAAATAAATTGTATGCACCTACAGATGTTGTGCCACTACGATGTAATTGGAAGAGTAGGATTCTGGGAGAATAGGATTCAAATAGCTATGGAAACCCACTAGGTGACCACAGACAGATCACACACTCTCTCAGCCTTGGAAGAGGACAAAAGTAAGCCTCCTCCAAAGAAATCTGGCCAGGAAAATCCTAGCACAAGGTTACAATGGTGTGGTAGTTTGTGTGTTAGACTAAGAGTCTTTCCACCCTACGCTGTTCTAGTGCCATTATTCCACTCTCAACCTCCTGTGTAATTCTGGAGTTTGTAGTTTCCTGAGGCCAAAGAGCTCTCTGGCTGAGAATTCTAAAGACACCCCCCCCCCAAACTGCAAACTTCAGGATTCCAAACGCTTTTGAAAGTGGAATAATAGCCCTGTAACAGTGTAGTGAGGAAATGGCCTTAGAAGAGCAAAGTTTGGATCTCCACTTGGCCATAGAAACCAACTGGGCGAACTTGGGTGCGTCATACACACTCAGCACCCAGAAAATCCCATGATAGATTCACCTTAGGGTCACCACAAATCAGAAGCAACTTGAAGGCATACAACCACAACAGTCTAATAAATATATAAAAGCCAAAGAAGAGGATCAAAGAAATATTAGATGATATCTACCTCTTTGGTAACAAGGGTGTCATGAGCCCAGGCGTGCCACTTTTGATCTCATTAGAGGAAAGACAAGGGCTGGCATCCTGATCTCAACTAGAGGAGTTGTTGAATTGCAAGCCAATAAGTGGGGAAATCAATTTGATGGAATGGGTCTACCCTAGTCAGGACTACCAATGAGAAGTCCACTAAGTTGTGTATGTAAACGAGAAATGGATGTGACAAGTCCAAAACTCTACGTTGTGGCTTGTGTGGTGGTTGTGAGGAATCAGATCAATTGTATTAAAATTCTAATAACAATAATCCCAACCATCATCATCCACAGCCCCCTTCCCAGTGATACTGAGGCACCAGGAGGCGTAGCTGCTGCTTATGTTGAATATTGAACATAATCGTTCTGACAAGGGGATATTTTTAGAGTGAAGATACAAAGCGGCTGCCAAGCTGACACAATAGACAGCTAATGACTTCACAGAGACCTCGTTGCCGTCCTTTAATGTACCTCCTCTCAGCCTGCCCTTTTGTTCTGCTCATGGAAGGAGCAGCTCGTAATGGGGCTGTCGCGGTCCTAAGCTTTGTGCGCTGACCAATCGTGAAAGGGGTGCATCTGGCATTTTGTTTCCCAAGTGGCTCATGGTACAATGAAACCTGATGCAATTAGGGCTTCTAGACATGTTAAATTCAGGTTCAATTTTTTTTTTTTAAAAAAAAGCACAGTCTAGCAAATATATGAGCAGGTTTTGCAAAGATGAAACACTAGGGGGTAGGTGTGAACAACATTTCCTGGAGGAAATAGGACATGCAGAAGGAGGGAGGGAGGAGGAAGGAAGGAAGGAAGGAGGAGGAAATGCACTTTATATCCACTTATTGCATTGGTTGAATGTCTCCCTGACCATGTATAAAGCGGGTGAGGTTCCCACATCAAGAAGATAGTGTATAAATTTACACTTACTGAGTGACACTACAGTTGTACAATGCTACCATGTCTGTGAATTGCAACATTGCTCCACTGGATGCATCTACAAATGGCATGTGCCAGCACAGAAAATGTTCTTCTCTTTTCAGAAAATGCTGCTTTCTGTGTAAAAAAAAAGGGGGGGCAACTTGCACATAAAATAAGTCCCAAATTGTCAAGATCCTCACCAATCTAGGTTTCTCCTGGCAGCCAAGAAACATGCATTTTTTAAACCATTTTAGAAATATTTTCAAATATTTTTTCCACCCATAAAATTATTTTCCTATGAAGAATGTTTGCACTTTTCAAAGCAATGTGTTGGATTTCTTTCTTACCTATTTGTCAAAGTTCTTCCTCATCCACACAACTCCCACTGAGGTTTTAAATACTACAGTAAATCAATTACCTTTCAGGCCACCAACATTGTTTAAAGTGGCAGCTCGTGCACAACTGTCCACGTTTAAAAAAAATGGAACGTATCAATTTCTATCAAAGGATAAATGTTTTCCCTCTGCACAGTTTTGTCCTATAAGTGAGGGAGGAGGGCTAGGATTCCACAGCAAACGGTCCCAAAATGTAGGGTACGTGAGCAAAGCACACACCAAGGTATCAATTAGGGAGGAGAAAAAATGGTCCCTTCAATTTCTCTGCTGACAAATAGGGGAGAGAATTTTGAGATGCTGTTTGCAAACAGCTGAACGGTCGTTGGGGATTTCAGAGCATCTCCTACAGCCAAAACTTGGAAACTCTTTTTCTAAAGAATAATCAACGTGATGTCATGACAAAGCTATCCATAATCTGACTAGTACTAGGATGATCCCCTGGGTTCCAGGGAATCCTCCTACCCCTGCTCAATCATGGATGGTTTCAGCATCACATACAGATACGATATTCCACCTCCACTCTTCCTTTTCCTCCTGCTGAGTTAACAGTACAAACTACTTTTGAACTTGGTCTGGAGCAACTAAAGTAAACTGAGGACAAAGAGGGAATCAGGGAGGGAGAAGAGAGAATATGGGACATTGTAGAAGCAGCTGAAAAAAATGGGATGATAGAGGATTCATCAGGACTGTCTCTGCCAAATATGAAGAGTGGAACGGTATGAGCCTGCACTGGTCCGCAATGTGGGAACTGTGGGCCAATCAACAAGGAAGAGGTTGATGTAGGGCAATGGTTCTCAACCTGTGGGTCCCCAGATGTTTTCGGACTTCAGCTCCCAGAAGCCCTGAGCATTGACCATAGTGGCTGGGGCTTCTGGGAGCTGAAGTCCGAAAACACCTGGGGACCCACAGGTTGAGAACCACTGATGTAGGGGCTGTTGTGTCAGGCTGAAATATCAGCCCTACCATGTCTTCCCAGGTATGGCATGGAGCTGGATTGGGCCTTGAACCTGGACAGGAGGAAGACAAGCAAGGTTACTTTTGGCCAAGAAGGACCAATTTTCCAGACACTGCTTTCAGCCCATGAGTCTGGTCAGATAGATAAACTGTATTTGGCAACATAAGAAAATTTATAGAACTTTCAGTTTTATATGAAAAAGAGAAAATGTGCATGGGTGAAAATTGTTTAATACATTGCAAGGTCTAGACAACAGTGTCTATGTGACCATTCTAGGATTAACATCATCATTTCTGTAAACAACCAGACATTCTTCAAGATTTGAAAATTGCCAGTTTCAAAATTGTTCTTGCTACCTTATCTGGACATTGATTCTAAACACAGTTCTTGCAGGTAGCAGTTTACAAGAGGCCAGTAAGACAGACTCAGAATAGACTTGGAAATCTTTAACCCACAGAATAGCTGCTGCAGAATGGCTCTTAGGAACTCAGAAGTAAAAGACTAAATGCTTTAAAATATTTTTTTGCCCAAAATATTTTGTGCCCAATAAAATATTTTTGTGCCCAATAGCTATGTGCTCCCTCGTGGTTCCACCCCTTGTGTTGACCGTGCCATGAGACAGGTATCATGGTACATAGAGTCTTCCCAGTATTCCCAAGTCAGGAGTTCATAGAGCTATAATGGGTGGAAGTAGAGCTGGGTTTCACCCAGATCTACACATGTGCAAGGTCTTCAAGAGACCTAATCTGTTTTTGCTGTTTATACACTGCCTTGTTTTCACTTGTCACATGGTTCAGTACACCCTTAGCCTGTTTACGTTATTCTTGCTGTTTTGAACCATTTTGGTTGCTTTTATTGCACGTCACCCTGACGTCTTGGGACACTCGGCAGGACATAATTATTCTTATAAATCAAGAAATAAGATCAGTTGGACAGAGAGCTTTTTTCCCCTTGTCTCCCAATCATTTTCATCTTCTTATCTTCCTCTTGCACTGAGGGCTTTCAGAACTTATCAGAAGCTAAGTTTTTTTTTCCAGGTCTGAAATGCGGAGCGGTGCCTCCAACTTCATGCTTTTGTGTTCCCAAGTTCTCTGGCTACATAAGGAATTAAAACTCATTTACAACTCAAGTTTCTGTTTTCTCCTTCAGCAAGCTCATGCATAACAATAGCCTTGATGATACTTGTCTGCTGAAAGCAAATGAACAATTCCCGACATAAGGGAGCACTTTCCGTTGGTTTTACTCCCTTACAAAGCAGTAAAGATCCAGGCTTGCCATTCACCTATCAGTGAGGTAAATGTTTCTGCGTATAGATGGGCCCTCCAACAGCAGAGCAAACGGAATGGAGGGAGCTCTGCTGGAAAATGAAATTACCAATATCACGTAATTAGTCCTTAATTATTTATCATTTTTGTGTTTAATTACCGCCACTCGTGAGCCAACAGGTTGTAAAACTCTTGGGCTGTGTTTATTAAATGTTAAGGCATCATTAGCAAATTTGAGCGCCGTCTTCAAACCGCTAATGAAATATCCATGAAAACGTTTGTAGCCAGAAGCAAAGCTGTTCTAGATGTTCTCCTACTCAGAGAAAGCTGAGTGGAAGGCCATCTTGTGGAGCCTGACCAGCTGAGAATTCCTGGGGGCGGAATTCAAGTCCTGTAAAGAAGGGCTGAAACAGTTTGATGTCTTCAGCCTGGAGAAGAGTTTGACAGGAATCCTATTGGCGTCTTACCCATGAACACATTCTCCTACAGGAGGGTTTGGAAGTATTTGTCCAATGGAATATGACTGCATTCAATTCAAAACTGCAGGAAGAAGGGAAGCGATGCATGTGCAACCATTGTGCATGAATAGCATTTTGTGCATGGGAGCACATTGCACATGGATAGCCACACACATATCTGGCTGTGTACTGAGTTCTGCATTTGGTCTCTTAATTTAGTTGCACGGTGGTGGCATCCCATGTAAGAGGTGTAGAACGCATGTTAGTGTTGTGTTATACACCTCTTAGTGTAGAATACGTTACTGACTGTTAATGATGTACAAAATTATAAGTCCACCCTTTCTCTGTGCACTGTGATGTGGCAGCTAAAAAAAGCCAATGGAATTCTAGGCTGCTTCAATAGGAGTATAGTGTTGAGATCAAGGGAAGTAATAATACCACTCTATTCTGCTTTGGTTTGACCTCACCTGCATTACTGTGTCCAGTTCTGGTCACCACAATTTCAAGAAGGATATTGACAAGCAAAAAGGAGTGCAGACGAAGGCAACCAAAATGGTGAAGGGTTTGGAAGTCATGCCCTGTGAAGAGCAGCTTAGGGAGCTGGGGATGTTTAGCCTGATGAAAAGAAGTTTAAGAGGTGACATGAGAGCCATGTTTAAATATTTGAAGGGATCCCTTGTTGAAGACAGGACAACTTGTTTTCGGCTGCTCCAGAGACTAGGACACAGAGCAATGGATTCAGACTAAAGAGATTCAGCCTCAACATCATGAAGAACTTCCTGGTGGTAAGAGCTGTTCAACAGTGGAATATGCCGCCTCAATGGAGTGTGATGGAGTCTCCTTCTTTGGAGGTTTCTAAACAGAGCCTGGATGGCCATCTGCTGGAAATGCTTTGATGGGGTCTTCCTGCATGGCAGGGGGCTGGACTCAAAGGTCATTATGGTCTCCCAAACATCTATAGTTCTATGATACTGTACAGTGATTGCAAAAGTTAGTATTCCTTTCCTCCCTTTGTAATGTCCAAGGCCACCAAGGACTCAGAGTTTTCCTGAAATAGCATTTATATGCTATTGTTGCTGTTGCCATTCAGCATTTATATACCACCTTTTCCTCACAAATGCAAAGCCACTTGCAAAAAGTAAAAGAAAATACAGTTAAAAACATTTACAAGGATGTAAGTAAAGACATTTCTGAAGTATTGTGAGAACACAATCAAACCATACTGACTCAGAAACCCTAGCTAGAAGACTGGACTTTTTTTAGGACTGGCAGCGCACGTGTCTTCCATCAGGCTTCTGTTCTCAGGCTTCATGATGGAAACACTATTTCTGGGACAGAGAGAGTGTCATGGCACCCCCTGCAGTTGCATGCCATCTAGGGTCCCACTGCTTCCATCTGCTGTTTTTGGAAGAGCCTCAGGCAGTTTGGTTTTCATCCTGAAAATCTACTTTGAGTCCTTTCCTCTCGGGGCCTAGAATGGAAGCGGATGCCCAGGGATTCAGTCACTGGTGCCAGTGGTACACCTCTCTTCCACCTACCAGCTGCCACAGCCTAAATTATGAATGGATGGATATTTCATCAGAGCATTAAAGGGCTATAAAATGTCATTTTTTGGATGAAGCCGACACTTCCAAGGGGAAGAGAGGCTGTAAATGATTCATGAGGGGAAGTCACATTTGATTCAGCCGAAGAGTGTGATGGTGGTAAAGAGGGTTACTTTTCTTCTGCCGGAGGAACCAGAGGAAAGGTAAGCCTGGGAGCTAGAGAAAGGAAGATAGGAAAACGCATGGCATTTTCAGGCAAAGGGGCAGAAAATGACTTCTCAATGCACTTGAGGTTAGGGAGGGGCATTGAGAATTCTCAGCCAGGGAGCTCTTTGGCCTCTGTAAACTACAAACTCCAGAATTCCACAGGAGGTTGAAAGTCAAATAGAATCATAGAATCATAGAAATGTAGAGTTGAAAGAGACCCCAGGGGCCATTGAGTCCAACCCCCTGCCATGCAGGAACACCCTCAAAGCACTCCCGACAGACGGTCATCCAGCCTCTGCTTAAAAACCTCTAAGGAAGGAGACTCCACTACACTCCGAGGCAGCATCTTCCACTGCCAGACAGCCCTGACCGTCAGGAAGTTCTTCCTGAGGTTCAGGTGGAATCTCCTTTCCTGCAGCTTGAATCCATTACTCCTTGTCCTGGTCTCTGGAGCAGCAGAAAACAAGCCCTCTCCTTCTTCTACATGGCATCCCTTCAAATATTTAATCATAGCTATCATGTCCCCTCTTAACCTTCTCTTCTGCAGACTAAACATAGCCAGCTCTCTAAGTCTGTCCTCATAGGGCGTGGCTTCCAGGCGTCTCTCCATTTTGGTCGCCCTCCTCTGGACTTGCTCCAGCTTGACCATGTCCTTCTTGAATTGGGGTGCCCAGAACTGGACACAGTATTCAAGATGAGGTCTAACCAAAGCAGAGTAGAGTGGTACCAGTACCTCCCTCAATCTAGACCCCATACACCTATTGATGCAGCCGAGAATTGCATTGGCTTTCTTGGCTGCCGCATCACACTGCTGACTCATGTTCAGCTTGTGGTCTATGAAGACTCCTAGATCCCTTTCACATGTACTGCTATCCAGCCACGTGCCCTCCATCCTATATTTCTGTATTCCATTTTTTCTACCTAAGTGTCGGACCTTACACTTATCTGAATAATAATAATCTGAATAATAATAGCACTATAACAGTGCAGTATGGAAAGGCCCGTTGAATGAAGGAACTCCAGGAGAGTCCTTCTATTCACAGCCCTGCCCACATTTTTGCAAACTAAGGGCAGCTGGGTCTTGTTTGCTTTGTGTCAATCCACCAGTCATGTAGTCTCCCTCTTTCCCTGGTGCCTCCCCCTTTGCTCAGAATTATCATCTTTTTTCAATTATTCATGCTATTTCATGATGTGTCAAAATTACGATAGTTTGATTTGCCTTAGGATGGATTCATTTGTCTTTTTGGTGGGTCATGGTATCTCATAGAACCCTAGAGATGGGAGAGACCACACAGGGACCATCCAGTCCAGCCCCATTCTGCCATCAAGGAATACACAATCAAAACACTCCCAAGAAATGGCCATCCAGCCTCTGTTCAAAATCCTCTACCACACTTTGAGCAGCATATTCCACTTTTGAACTTCAAGAAGCATCTACAGAACTCTCCTCCAGCAACATATTCCAAACAAGTTGACTGCATTCCTATCAGTTTTCCTCACAACCCACCTTCCAAATCTATACATAGAAACAGGAAGTACTATGATATGGAAGATCTTGACTTTTGTCGTGGAATCATCTTTGGCCAGTCCTAGTTAAGTAAATATCAACTGGAAGAACATACAACTTTATTGAATTATGCCTGAACCCCTGTGCAACTTACGTGCAATTCTAGCTACATTTTGTGACTTGCTAATTTAATAATTAGGAGACCAATTAGATGAAATTACTTTTTATTTTTTTAAAAAAAGAAAACCTTACCGATTGCTAATGCCAGATCTGAGAGTCTCAGTTCATCTCCTCGCTCTTGTATAAAGGTGAAAACAAATGCATGTTTTCTAGGTAATAAAAGACGATGTCCCTTGCTAAGGTCCCTGCAGTGTGGTTTATAAACTGTGTATCAAGGAAAAACGGCAAAGGGGCTAAGTTGTATCATCATGCAATATTTCCCTTGAACATTAAATGAAAGCTTGGGGACACATTTAGGGAATGATTCTGTGTATTTTTCAGTTGCAATATTATATCAGCTCTCCTATCCATTTTCAGTGGGGACAGGAAAGAAATCGTACACATCACAGTCAGATCTTTGCAATGCGTTCTCCGTGAGGTTGACTTTCAAGACAATTCAGCAACTTTAACTTACTTGGAGCCCCATGGCTCCATCAGTACCTGGGACCTTGACCTGGTATACTGGTCATATCTCACCAGCTTTTCAAGATCTTCACTTGCAGCCAGAAGAATAACAAAATCTCTATAGCCTAGCACAGCTCTGCCCCATGTGAGGAATGTTCTATGCACACGATGGATGGAAAGAATGTTCAAAAATATGTTTTAAAAATGGGAACTTACGTGTGCATTCACTATCAACAGGTATCCCACCACAATTTGGGGGTTACACTTCTCAGAATTCCTTAGTTAACATCACCACTGTTCATTGTGGCTAGTAGATTTTGAGCACTGTGGTCCCCCAAAATAACTCATCTGCGCCAGGAGTGGGAAGCTGTGGCCGTCAGCTTCTTTGAAACCCCTTAACTAGGTCAGATAATTGCTTCCTATGGCTGGTGACATACCAGTTCTGTTTCAAATGAACTCCCCCTCCATGCCTTACTTACCTACAGACTCTATTTTATGGTTGATTGTTGGAGTTTATTTGCTCAAGCTGCCTGTCCACGTTGCTAATTGCCCTCCTGTGTTCTAGAACTGGGAGGAGGTGGTTCAGTTTGGGGAGCCAGGGGTGTCTTTGCAATGAGTCTCCTGAGCTCATTGGTCAAGGATAATTGACCTCACTGGGACCATTTGCTGTCCACAGATCCCAAATAGTCAGGTGGGATCAATTTCCCAGGCTTCAAAGGAGGCGACGCCAAAGACGAATTCTCTTTGCTGTGGTCCTGATGGCCAATTAGCAGGAGGTACTATGACTGTCCTTCTCTCCCGGGAAGGAAGACACAAACAGGGGTGAGATGCAATGGAATCACCAGCTCCAAATCGCCAGTCTTTGCATTATGGGAAGCTCCCAACTAGCAACAACTAGCTCAGAGTCATACAAAGCTAGTTCTGGAAAACATAACATACAAAGCACCCTCCCAATACCACTTTTGAGCACCCCAACCCAATGGCCCCCAAAATTTCCAGATAGACATTATCTACTAGTGATGTAATTCTTCACTAAGTTTCTTCTTGAAGGAAGCAACAAGCAATTTTAGCAATTTCCTTTCCACTGAAAGAAAGACATTGAAAACCAAAGTGTTTCGAAGGCTAGGCATGGGGCTTATTCTGTGCAAACATTTTCATGTGGTTGCTTTGCACAGAAAGCAGGATTTCCTACTATGAAAATAATATTTCTACATACAAATATTATTTCTACGCCAAAATATTATGTTATAGAAATATTAGTAATAATATCTCTATTACTTTCATTGTAGGAAATCCTGTCTTCTGTGTAAAACAACCACATGAAAATTGTACACAGATTAAGTCTGCGTAGAAATATTATTTTCTGTGTAGAAAAGGCTATTTCTTGCACACGAAAAAAAATCAGGGCAAATCAATGACTTGTAAATTTTGCATGAAATTCTCCAATTGCAGAATTTTCTGGGCAATAGCTTTTTCTGTAGAGGGAGATTATTTCCTGCACAAAAAAAAATTAAAAAGCTCAACTATTATTTTCTGTGCAGAAAATGCCCTTTTCAATGTAAAACAACTGCATGCTGGATCCTTTCCATCAGGCTTTCTTAATGCTCCAAAACCAGGTTTTTCAATCATTTCTTTCCCAAACATTTTTTTAACATTTTTTTTTCCATCCTTAGTCTCTCCAGAAGCCCCCATGGATTGCAACTGATCATTTCAAGTCTATTCCTGTCCTCCTTTGGAGCGCTTGTTTCAGGCCAGAAGTATTCCTTTTCTAATCTCCCTCCCAATGGAAGGTGACTTCTAACTTTGAAAAAAAAAGGGGGAGGGGAGTGTTTGGGCCATTCTGGATCTGGAGGTGAAATGCCGACAAGTGTGGCCCTCGCAATGGTTGCCGTCTTCAATGCACACTACATTTTCAAGAGAAAGTGATGCTGTGTTCCAAATCCCCCTTGAGAATTCTTCAATAGATTTGATGGGAAGACTTGGAAGAGAAGCCAGATAAATAACAGCGATATTGTCGTAGTAATGCTTTCCCCCCCCTTTCACCCTCTCTAATGAAATGCATCGGCTTCGCTCTTTGGCTCAACATGGCAGCTGCAGCAAGGTGCAGCCCAAGGTGGGGAGGCGAGCCCCCTGCCTCCTGAGCGAGCTGAATTTAATTGTGCCGTTTCCCATCTTCCAGAAGCCGAGCCTGCCCGACTCAATGAAGCCTCAGCATCCTAATGAAATTGGGTTTGGAACTTATTCATTTTACAACAGGCTTTTTAACCTTCACTCCTTAATTACTCAGACGCTGGAAGGCAAACAGGGAAAGGTTGTAATGAAGGTTTTTATTTATTACATCTGGACTCCACCCATCCTACAAGGAGCCCAGGGTGATATTTTCTGGATTCATTTTTTTTTTTAAAGCCACCCTCTCTCTCCAAGTAATCTAGGATGGTAGATTGATTCCCTCCAGGGATGTAAATAAGGGCTGAAATCCTGTTAGTGTTTCGTGCATGTCTAAGTTGCTTTTTGAAAGAGCTTGGGCCTTTTTTTGACCAATGCAGCATTCAGTTCAATGTTGCGGAAGCAGATTTGTTCATGCAACGCCACCGCGCATGGAGGTGCATTAAGTAGACCTGTGCATTGCACACAAATGCACCTGGAAGATGGCTGTGCATACCCATCAGGCTGTGTATTCAGTTGCACATTTGATGTCTTGGTTCAAGTGGTACAACATTGTGATTCAGAATGTTTGGAGTGAAAAATTTGCTGATGTCCAAAACCCCAGCACTTTTGCTTAGAAAACAATGGCTTTTTTTTTCTTTTTGCACAAAAATACATTGGCCTTATCCCTGTTCCTAGCCCTGACTAGAGTAGATCCATTAAGTCAATGGGATTTACCTACATGTTGACTCACTATCCAACATGCAATTCAATGGGTCTGCTCTAAATAAGACTAAGCAATAAGGTTCAGGTCATTGCTTTCTGTGCAAAACTGTTGGATTTTGTGCTAAAAGGCAGCTTCTTTGAACAAACGAATTTTGCACAAAAAAGGGTAGAAGTGTGTCAACTTTTTAGAAACCACACATCCAAAAAAAAATGTTAACCAACAGAAAGAAAACTTCTGCAACAATTCATTCTTGCATTCAAGAATGAAATAAGAAAAAATATGCACCCTTATTTACATCTTCACAGCAACCCTGGAAGGTAGGTCAAGCTGAGGAAGAGACAGGTTCCCCTGCACTCTCAAACTGGGGAAAATAAATGCAACAGGATTAGACAAAGATTTTTGACTGCCTAGATGGGAGTAAAGAGGCTTTAAGTCAGCAGTCTAAGCAAGCTGGGACTTGCTCGGTCTCTGCATTTGTGCAAACAACCTCCTCCGAGTAATCCGTGTGACAAAATGAAGTGTGGTTCTTGCCAGACACAAAGCTACTGATCCCAAGTGGCATTAGCAGGCGGAAGACAGTCTAAACTCATAACGGGTTATGCTCTTGGCAGCCGTGGTATGTAATGTCTTGCGGCTGCCAGCAAGCAAATTTACAGGGGTTCTACTTTGAAATCCAAAGGAGTTAAGTACTTGCCTGTTCTGCATAATACACACACTGTTCTCTTGCCAGTTTCCACCAACATTATTACAAGTTTCATTTATTTTAGGGTTTAATATAGTCTCTCTCTCTCTTTCAAACACACACACACACACAAAAGAGAGAGAAAGAGTATCTGAAGATGTCCTGAAATCAACCTATTTCAGTACCATTTTGGGGAGAATTTGCCTCTGGTGGGATTAATTTTAATCCAGGGTTGAACCGTGGAATTTCCTTTAATAAAAAAAATTCAATCACCCAGAAATCTTTCCAATCTAAAGACCTAGCGAGTGGCAGCTGGTGGCTTCCATACACAGGAAAAGAGATTCCACCTAAACATCAGGAAGAACTTCCCGAGGGTAAAAGGCATTCGACAAAGGAATATGCTGCCTCGGAGGACGGTGGAGTCTCCTTCTTCGGAGGATTTTAAACAGAGACTGGGTGGCCGTTTGCTGGGTGCTTTGCGTGTGTGTTCCTGCATGGCAGAATGGGGTTGGATTCGGTGGCCCCTTGTGGTCTCTTCCAACTCTATGATTCCATGTCTGGACATAGCCAATCAGAGATTACTGTAAGAAGTGAATACTTCTGCATCCACCTTCCCATTAAAAGTAAATCGTCAAAGAAAAGCAGAATAATGGATTTATAGTATCATGGAATCACAGAGTCACAAGGGGCATCTTGCCCAACCCTCTGCCATGCAACTAAAACACTCTTGAAAGTTGTTTAAAGACTTCTAAAGAAGTCCCTTCTACCACTGAACAGCTAGTACAGCAAAGAAGTTCTTCTGAACATTTAAGTGAAATCTCTCTTCCTGTAATTTGAACCATTTAGTCATAACCATTTCAATGACGACAAAACCGTCGATAAAATATATGGCTTCAACCTTACTTTCAATGGGATGAACAACACCTATGGAAATGTAATTTCTCCCCCAATAATGACAGCCCTCTGCTGAAATCTGCTCACAATACGATTGCAAATTAACCTGATCTGGACGCGTCTTGGTTTAATTCTGTCCCTTTTGTTCTTCCTTCTTCTCTGGGATGTTCTCAGCATGACTGTTTCCAGGAGGAGCAACTCTTTGGTCTAAGCAGACAGACAATTAGATTTATCATGATTCACGGGACAGATCAAGCCGGGGTCAGGAAGTTGACTTTAGAAATTACTGTTTTCTCATCTCTTGAATAAATCCAAATGCCAGAAATGCAGCACCACCAGGCCAGGTCTTGTGGAATGTAATTTAGAGCAATTGATTTATTCCACATGGACAGGTGGACTCTATATAAAGGTTTTTCTTTCTTTCTTTTTTTTTTAAATGATAGGATTTATGGTGGACTTAACAGCACAGTGAGCAAAAGAGCAACAGAGGTTGGCTTGCTTTCATGGTTCCCTCTGGAGATGCCCAGGCGAATGACAAGAATTGCAGCAGAATGGGGTGGTTGCTATTCATCACTAAGGGATACTTTTCAAAAAGCTCGCCTGTTCAGTCTCTTATTTCTTCTTCAAAAAGCATTCCTGATCATGCAGTTCCTCCTCTCCCTCTCCCTCTGGTTTCTGACCATTGCATTTTAAAGTTAAGCCTCTATGAACCTGCCTATTTTAAAGATCTTTGGGGTGGGCGCTCTCTCCGCCCTGCCATCTTCACAGGTGGATTTGGTGCCAACGTGAATGATAGACCCTTCTTGGTGGTTGTTCCTCAATTGTGGCACTCCCTCTCTGGGATGGCTCTATTGGCCTTCTCTCTGCTCTCTTTCCACCAGATCATTTATTTATTTACTAGCTTATATACCTGGCATTGCCCAGGATTTTATTGGTTCATAGGTAATACTTGTTAGAAAGATTTGAGATCCCATGTCTCTAATTCCCCAAACTGTCTTGTCCAGTACCTGTAACTTTTCCCCATATTCCCCAAGCCAATCTGTATTCAGAGTTGTTAACATAGAGAGGTTGGCGTCCTGAGGGAATACACTGCCCTCCTCCTTGCTGCTAGGTCTCATCTCCATAGCAACCAGTCTATTCAAGACAGACACAGTTGGCTGAGGCCCAGAAGCTCTCTGACTGATAAATCTGAAGGCCCCTCCCTAAACTGCAAACCCCAGGATTCCCTAGAATCTTCTTAGGCAGCCAATCATATGAGGTCCTCACCTGACACAGCCAATCATACGAGGTCTTTGCCTGGCAAAGACAAACAAACTTTGACTTTGACTTTGGCCCTTGGATCTTAACTTACTGTGGCAGAATATTCTTTTTAGTAGCTGTGTCATGCTTTCATCCTTTTCAGCCATGTTTTAAGCAGCTGTTTTAAGGCAATGTTTTTAACAGAATTGTTCATTTGAAGCTTTGTTTAAGATGTTCGTATCCAACAAATTTTATCTGGACATTGTTTTCAGTTTGGTGTAAGCCACCTCTGTTCTTTCTCCATTATCTTCACAATGGCCCTGCAAAATAGGACTAGGCTGAGGACCCCCTCGATGTTCTTCCACCCAAATTTCCCTCCCCAACTGAAACACATTTGCGATTTGTTTTTAATTGCAGTTATGTCCATTTTACCCGCCTTTTTAAAAAAATGTGCATTGTCTCAGGCTCATTGTGTTTCTCGGAAACAGCCTGGCAGCTTTGCAGAAGAGTGGAAATAAGACATGTGGTACGTATCTTCCTGCAGAAACTATTGGAAGCACAAAAATACTAGTATCGTTGAGACAGTGGAATCCGACAAAATTATTTTCCACCTCTGGTTATGAGTATTTTTCTCTGAATTAAGGCCACATAATGTTTGAGGTGTTCCGTCTGCGTATCTAGAATGGATACACATCTTTGCTGTCCCACGATGGCCCAGATTTGGAAAGTTACTCTGTGTTTGTGTGTGTGTTGGTGTTGTCTTTTGGAACTATTTCCCCTCCAAAAGGTTGCACCTTATCTAAATTAAAATGCCCCGCAACAGGTTGCTGAAGCTTTCGGCTGTTGGGATTGCCGGCTTGCGATTTCAGCAATCGAGTACAAAGGTTGGTAGCTGTTGTTTTCCTAACATACTTCATACGGCCTCCAGGGCGTTTGCTTCCTGGAATGTATATTGCTTTGCTGGACCTGCGGGTGATATTCTGTTTAACGTAATAGGTTTTGCCAGTCATTCGGCTTTTGATGGTGACAGTTTCCCCTTAGATAAATACAGGTGATGCAATGATGGGATTCGCAATGATGCAGACCGTATGATCCCAGATTGATGATAGACAGTTGTGTTCCTTGGGAGGTTGGTAGAAATGGAAGATTACAGATGTTGATGGAGATGAGATAAATTTATCTGATGTTTTTTAAAGAGAAAACAGCCCAGAACTTATTTAAAAAGAAGTCTTCCCTCCCCCAAAAACGTCTTTCTAAAAACGTGGTTTGCAGAAACAGAGATCAGCAATACTTACTTCTGGAACTGATTTTTTTTCCCAGGGTGGAAGAAAATGAAATAGCACTAAAGGCCGAGGAAAATCAGCTTCGGGAGTGAAACAATGTTAATTATTTGTGCACAAAATGGTCAAGCTGACCTGAAGAATACAACAAGGATCTGAAACTTAAAGGTTAGTCCAAACTCAAGAAGACCCATTGAGACAATTATTGAAAAGGGAGTTAACACATAGGTAAATCCCAGTGATTGGATGGGTCTACACCAGTTGAAAGGATCTGGACACAAGATGGAGACAGACCTCCACAGCTAGGCCATGTTCTCCAAGTCCTTTGTCCCACTTCATTTTCCTACCCATTTGTCCGTTGAGGTTGCACACTACCGAAAGCCCTTGGAATGGTACATAATCATGGAAATGAAGGCTTCCTGGACATCTAGGCTTGCTTTTTGATGAATGCAAAAAGCTAATAAACAGTGTATTTCCAACCAATGGCCACTCAACCTTTTGGAAAGGGGAACTTGTGGCCCTTCATATGCTTTTGTAGTTTGGTTGGAATGCATGCAATCTCTCAGGCCTAAATCATACTTTAATTTCCAGCTAATGAAGACTTGTTTCATCAATATGAACATTAAATCCCAACTAAAGGGAACTCATTTCAACAATATGAAACTTGAGCTGGAATCTTTTTGATAATTCCAGGGAGAATATGGTACACAAACTTAAAAATATTTCTATCCTACCTCTATCATGTCATCTCAGAGCATATTGCAATTAAAACAATACGACATTCTTATTGGGACTTAAATCCTGACACGTGGACTTTATGTGTGTGCATAATTGAGCTGCATAGTTTCACAACATCCATATTCACTTAGAGGCTGCTATGACCTTACAGCACATGGGCATCCATTGATTGTTGAGCCATGGCTCCATGCTCAGTGAGAATGATGCATATTGGGTAGCTCTCCAATGTCCATCCAGATATTGGGTTGGAGGTGCCAGAGCACAAGAAGAACTCCTGATGTGAATCAGAAAGTTCCCTGTCTGCACCAGAAGTACCTGGTGGGCTTTGGAGTACTCTTGCCAACACCCAGAAAACTAGATCCTGGGCATGACAGGGATAAATTAGATTAGATAGAGAAGCTACATGAGATGTTCTTCACCACAATTACATTCAGAGGGAGACCTTGCAAGGTCTACTCAGAACCAGTGGACAGATTGCATTACCTACCTTAACTAATCAGATCATGTTGTCCTCAATTCTTCTTGATGACAACTTTAATAGCCCTCTGGAGAACATTTTCCAGACTTGCTTGGGACTGGCTGCCATCTGTAATCTTAACATTTATTTAGCCGTATATCTCTCTGTGGCATGCAAATTGCTGTAGATAGATAATTATTCTAAGCCTGCACTTAAAAAAAAAACATGCACTTCAGTTTAGTTAGTTTCCTGGTTAGTATCAGACGATGATAAAAAATGAAGTGAAAAGTTCTTTGGGTAAGGAGTCATCCTGTTAACACACAAGCAAACAGAACTTCCTTCATCGAAACTGCAGGGAACTTGATGGTTCCCCCAGCAGGGACTCCGGGCAAAGCAGGACACTTCAGAATAGAGCACGCACTGTATAGGCACCCTGCTTTTCCCATTTTCACCACCGCCAGCAGAGAAGATGGAAGAAAAAGATAATTCACTCAGACTGAAGGAGATGAGGAAACTGTTACAGCTGGGGGAAATTTCTCCGAAGACATTCTTCGGAGACTGTGGCCAGAATTCTGGTGAGGTTTTTATGCATGTATAATGTCTCCCCGGTGGTATAGTGGTTTAAGCTTTGGGCTGCAATCCTGGAGACCAGGGTCTGATTTCGTGCTCAGCCATGGAAACCCACTGGGTGACCTTAGGTGCATCACTCTCTCAGCCTCAGAGGAAGGCAGCAGCAGCAACCCTCCTCTGAATCAATCTTTCAGGGAAGCCATTTGACCAGTTTGCCTCAGAGTTGCCATAAGTCCAAAACAACTTGGAGGCTTACGGTACCGTCAGCAAAATTGATGTTAACTCCGTCAATGCATTTCATGGATTGAAATCCATGAAAGCTCATACAGAAGCAAATCAGTTAATCTTAAAAATACTTCTACATTCCTCCTTCCCCTCTTTCCTTTTCATAATGAAAAACATACATGTGTTCATCGGCCAAGCTGTCTTTGATCCAATGAGTTTACTCTAGCTGGATCTAACGATAGGATTTAGGCCATCACAAGTAAGGAGTCTAGTCTCTGAAGTTATCCCCCAGTCTTTCTGTTTTACAAAACTTGAATCCCTTTGATTAGTCCCAATAAGAATAGACCCACTGAATCAATACTTTAAGGGTAAATCAATAATAGGCAAATACCATTGTTTCAATGACTCTAATCGCATTTACCAAGAAGTTCCAGGCCCGCATGAGATGCAACTTTTGCCTCTTTTTTAGCTTGGCTCAGCTTCAAAAGTTTCTTCCTCATCCTTGGTCAAAATTTCCAACCTTGTACTTTTAAAAAGCAATTATTTCTTTTCCTATCCGTAGCAAATGTAGCTCCCCTCTCTTCCTGCTTAATCCTGTTATTCTCTTCCTCTTGTTTTACCTGCTAGGCTTCTACCCAATGCTCCTAATTTTGCTTCTGCGTCCACTGTTTCCCACCAAAATAGTTTTCCCTCTTGACTCTCTCAATGTAAAGAAAGCAGGCAGCAAAAAAATTAAATAATTCACACCATGTTATAAGCCGCTAGAGGAGGGAAAACTGCAAAGCTGACAGCATGACGTGGTTTAAAGAATGTTGCCATTTTTATTGGACAACCATACGTTTGGGCCCACAAGCTGTCATTTCCTGGAAATCTAATTTCTCAACCCCTCCGAGCCTAGAGTGGCCAATTGATAATTGCTGAATGACTTTCTGACTTTAATTAATCTTAAGTGGAAACCAACCTAGAGCGCTTTTTTTTTCCTGGACAGCTGGCGAATGTGTATATGAAGGTGTTTTGCGTATGAGAGATGGAAATTATAATTAAAAGAACTCACATTAATTTTGCAGAGTACTGCTGCTGTGTTCTGTGTTTGCAAGGGGGAGAAATTCAAGCTTGACTAGGGGCCATGTCCTCATCAGTAAGAGAAGTATTTCACTGCCTTGGGCCTGACAGGAGGCCATGGCTTGATGCCTCAGATGTGAGGAAGCTGGGAGTAGCAAGAGAGAGCCATCTTGAACATATGAGACTAAGAGGAACCCTGCTGGTCATGTAATGCTTGTGTTCCTTTTATAGAGCTTACAGAGTTGGCCAACCAAGGCTATAAGAAGCCCATGAGACGCTCATGAGGTCCACAGCCCACCTTTACTTCTTCTTCTTATGTTCCCTCAAGTCATTTCCAACTTATGGTGACCCTAAAGTGAACCTATCATGGGGTTTTCTGGGGCTCAGGTTATGTGACACATCCAAGGTCACTCAGTGGATTCCCATGGCCAAATGAGGAATCAAACACTTGTCTCCAGGATCTTGGTCCAGTGCTCAAACCACACTACACCACACTGGCTCTCCAAAATCCGGTACACAGAGCTAGGCATTCATTCACCATTCCAGTTCCATTTAGGTATGATGGCTGTCATCTTTAATCTCCATGAATGCTTCTAATTCTCCACAAAAGACATCAAAGCTATTGGCCACTACCATACCTATTTGAAAGACTATATGAACCTCTGTACAAACCTGCCAGAGTTAGGATCCACAGGAAAGAAACTTCCCAAGAACACCTTGTGATAACTTCACCATAGGGTCACCGTAAGTTGAAAATGACTTGTAGGTACACCTCAACAATACATGTTTTTCACATCTCTAGGACAGAAACATCTTAATCTGGTGTCAGAGACATCAGCATGAGCCATTTTTTTTCCATTTGCTCTCTTCAATGGACTCCCAAACTTGACTTCAAAACCATCTCAGAAGAATCCATGGCTACCATGAGCTGTCATCCTGTTAGTGACAAAATTGCGCATAAATTCAGCTTCCACATGCCTAAGTCCATTTAATTCCTGGGACGTAAAGGACTATTCTTTTGCCTTCATGCTCCATCCAAACACCTCCCATAGCTGATACCAATTGAGTCCCAGGAAAGGCTGCTGCTTTTTACTAGAGGGAAAGTGATTCAGATGAAGAAGATGTGGTTGGTCTGGGCTCCTAGGGGAAGGAAAAATGGGTTTACTCCATTTGAAAGGGCATTGTAATTTCTCTCCCCCACCTTGACTTAGCTGAAACCAGTTGTGCCTCTCCAGACTAAATCACTGTCCCACTCCCAACCTTTCCCACCAGTAAGCAACAGTGGGAAGACCTCCTGGGGCTTGACAGCTGCCAGAAGGCAGGAGAATATAAACTTGCATGTGCCAAGCTATGTGCATGCATAGGATCTCAGCCAGAAATCCAGCTTCACTGCATAAACTACTTGAAGATGTTTCAAAAAGAAAACAGTTGAACCCACAGCAGCAAATGGCTGAGTTGAGCACTCTTTTCCTTTTGATTAGATTGTGTGTCCAGTAAAGACAAGGTTTCATCATGAAAATGACCATCCACAGAGTCACCAAATTCATTAAATGAGGAGTAAAGAGAGAGGAGGAGGTTGGTTGGAAAGGAGGGAGAGAGAGAACCTCTATTTCCATTTAGGAAGGAATCACGATTTATGATCAAACTTCACCAGGAAGGCATTATTGACCCATTGGCTATTCAAGGTCCACAGCATTGTGTGTGCAGATATTTATTGCTTTTAATTACCATAAACTAGCAAGGATCTGTTTTAATAAGGTATTTTTAAATGTAGTTTTGAAAATGGAAAAGCTATTGAAATTCTAAGAGAGTTGCAAAAGACTTGCACCGAGAGGTCCTAAGTGTTATTACACTGCTACCTTTAGACCTCAACAGAAGAGAAATGACCTTGTTCAGGGATTCGGGGTACGAATGCTGCTGGAAATTTCCAAGTACCTCTGAGAGGGTTCCAAAGCAAAACCAACTTGGATTTTCTGTCTATATTTCACCTTTGCTGTTGTGCACCTTCAAGTTGTTTCTGACTTTTGGAGACACTCATGTAAAGCTATCACAGGGTTTTCTTGTAGAGTTTGCTCACAGCAGGTTTCCATTGGCTTCTGAGACTGAGAGAGTGTGACTTGCCCAAGGTCATGCAGAATGTTTCCATAGCCAAGAAGGATATGAAGAGTCCGAGTTCAGTATTCAAACCACTATGCCATGCTGGCTGCATACTTAGAATCAGTTGGAAGAGACCCCAAAGTCTCTTGGTGTTGTTTTTTAAGGGGACACACAAAGTTGTCAATGTTGCTTCCTTCCATTGCATTTAAAAGAAAAACAAGAAAAACTCTGAAGTTATTTCCATTTGAAATGTGATAAACTACATGAACTTTGGTGGACATCTCTTTAAAAATGAACTCCAATGCAATTCCCTCTGTCTGCACCAGCTCGGTACAACTGTTCCCAGCCTTGAGAGCAACACGTCATGCCATAGAGGTGTTAACGCATGAGGAGTCTCTCAGAAAAGAAATGCTGACCCTAATTCTGGACTAGCATAATGGAATACGCAGAGAACCGAGACGTGTAAGAATTAAAAACTCACAGCCCTCCGTTATGCATGGACAAATCTGTCTGTTCCAGTTTCACCCAACATTCCAAGTTTTTACATTTCAAGTTCTTTCTATACTTAATGTACAAAGTTCTGGTTGTTACCCTTAAGTTTACAGGATTTGGGTCCAAGTTACCTACAGGATCACCCTCTCTTGCATAATCCGTCCTGTACATTCAGATTCCCCCAGGGGAGATTTACTACAGTCAGCCAAAGCCAGGCTAACAACTGTCACCCTGAGAACATTTTCTCCAGCTACCCCTAGAATGACCAGCTAGAGGAGAGTTCAAAACAATGGTCTTCTGGTAGGCTGAGTCAGATGATTTATACATTATGAGTCTGAAGTATGAACTGATTATTTTTAATATGTGTTGGCTTTGTGTGCTCTTTTAACTTACATTGGAATTTGGAGGGAAATGGACCCTGGTTTTCATACAGTTTCTGACTGCTGATGGATCAATCATTCCTATCTCAAGGACACAGTCTGTGACTGTCTGGATAATCATACGTCTCTTCTTGCCCTGCTTGTCCAGAGAAAGAGAGAGCATTTCTTGCATGTTTACAAAAAGTATGTGTAGTCATGTGTAGCTCTGTTAACACTCCATTACGAAAACCAATCCCAGGAGCTTGTTACAGCTACACACCTCACTGGTTCCAGAACGTCTTCAGCTTGATTTGCATTTGTCCCATTTTGTGTAAACAAGGCAGTTAGCCAAATTTAAGTAACCGGAACCAGGGGCAAAGTCCAACACCCTGGCCCCTGGAGAAGCCATTGGATGAGATGCAACATCAGGGTTGAGTACTGTAAATTTTAAGGATGTGGAGTTCCACATCAATAGTCTTACAGAACCACTTGTTTTGAATGGCAGCATTTGGCTCCAAACCAAACGTGGAGCCAAAAGCACAACCCAGTGCACAGTACACCATGTGCCCTCCATCATAGTGTGCCATACAGATCCATGTGGGTGGTGCATGACCATCCATGTGCGATTTTTACCTATGCATAAATGGTACTTCACATGCAATGCTGCCACTACATCCTTGAACTGAATGTGGTCATCCCACAGCAGTCAAAAATGTCTGAGCACTTCCATGGAGAGACTTAGACCTGCGTGAGACAGCAACATGATTCCAGCCACTGTTGTGACCTCCGATCTCTACCTCTTGCTACTTCTGCCATCTGTGGGGAAATGCCAGGCTGGGCAGGGGACAGGCCAAGCATGGGCAAGCTCTAGGCCAAAGATAAGTCTTTCTGCTAATCAAACACAACTCTTCCTATTTTCTTATGAGGTTGCGGATGTTCCACCTCCGGCATTCCTGCATTCAATATCTCACCGTTCTAGACAGCTTTCAGGATGCCCTCCAGCTCTAGGAAATTATTAGTCTTTAGAGACAGATTCTCTCCAATTCATTCTCTAACATCATTACCTGAAAGCATCTCAGGGGAACCGGTTAGAAACAAGAAGAACATGAGAAGCTCCTACCAAGTCAGAGGAAACAATATATGGGCTAGATAGACCAACAGACCGACAAAGCATAAGACCACTTCATCAGAGCTTGAAGCAGTTGCAAATACAAAGGTACTTGCAGTGAGCGACCTAAATCCAATTACTAGTCACAACAACCAGCACTAGGAATGGGAATTGTTACTGTTTTTGGAGGTTAAGCTTATAGCTAGGCAATAGTGTGATAATGATAGAGGCACTAGGAAAAGTATGATTCTTACATTATCTTAGAACCAAACCTGGTGAGTTAGAAGCCACTTATATGTATTTTTGGCCTCTTTTTAATTTAGCTATAGTCTAGTTTAATTTAGTGTTAGGTTAGATGTTAGAGTTCCTTTGTCTGCTTACTGTTTGTCTTTGTAAATGCCTATTATGTTGTTCTATATATTAAATGCATGTTAATAAAGAAGTAACTTTTCCCATCTCTTACATTTACAGGTCGAAAGCTCACCTCTCTCAAGCTTCAATGAACAAAGGCAATGCCCTACCTTTCTTTATGAGTATTTTTTTTTCCAAAAAGGAAACACAATTATCACCACTAATTAAGGCTAAATATTTTAGCTGAGATTTTCACTCCCCTTTATTAACTGTGCTGCAAAATTTGAAAAAAAAAGGAAAAAAACAGGAGCCCATGTTACACTGTCAGCAATTGTTTCATCCTTATTTATTGTTTGCGATATAAATTATGACTTGTTTCCTATGTCGGTGGAACTTCTTACCATCTGTGTGGTTTCTTTTTCTTTTCTTTTTTTTTAAATTATTATTTAAAGAAAGTGCTACAGTTGCCTAAACCATAATTCAAACCCAAATGATCCTTCAGGAATAGAAAAAGAAATAGAATCAAACAAAGCTAATTAACCAGCAGGGCTGAAAGGGAAGACGTGTTGATTCTTCTTGCAGTCGGCAAAATAAAAGCTAACCATTTTTCAGGTCACCATGAAAGTTAAAGGTAGGCACAGAGCTTTACCTAGCTTGACGTTCTCACAGTCCAAATTGCCACTTAAGATAATCTTCAGTTCTTCTGGGAGCTACACTCTCCATCTCTCTTGGCACTACAGTTGGCTCTCAACTTGGATATGATTATTTGGGAGTTTGTAGCTGTTCTGCTTAACTCGCAATGCAGCTATAGGTGTAGGCACTGAACTGCAACGGCAGCAAGAAGCTGCCAGGTCGTTGGCTCTGCCTTCCTCTCTTCTCCTTCTGCTCATCAGGGTGGCTGCAGCTGGTCCTCCTCACCCTTGGCATCCACCAGAACATGTCCCAATTCTCAGTGGTGCGCATTGAGCCATGGCACATCAGTAACTCCATCACTGCACAATGGATGCCCATATGTTGTGACATCATGGCAGCCCCTACACAAATATGGGTGTTGTGAAGCTACTCAGTTCCCATTTCGTGCCCACGTAAGGGCATTTACAAAGACCAACAACCCAAGTTTCTGTAGCTCCAGAGAACAGGATAAGGAGCAATGGATTCAAGTTGCAGGAAAGGAGATTCCACCTGAACCTCAGGAAGAATTTCCTGACAGTCAGGGCTGTCTGGCAGCGGAATACGCTGCCTCAGAGTGTAGCGGAGTCTCCTTTGGAGGTTTTTAAGCAGAGGCTGGATGGCCATCTGTCGGGAGTGCTTTGAGGGTGTTCCTGCATGGCAGGGGGTTGGACTGGATGGCCTGTGTGGTCTCTTCCAATTCTACATTTCTATGATTCTATGATTCCAAGTTGGCCTACGTCTTTCCGTTTTGGCTTCGGTTATCAGATCCACCGGCTTCTTGCAACCTGAAATGACTGAGCTCTTATTCCTGTGCTTTTTTTCATCTTTGGTGAACTTTCTACATTGTTTATGCATGACCTGGCCTGGCTTTACTCACTTGTAATTGCTTTCTCACCCTATAGGCTGCCTGTCCTAGCAGTTGCTGTCCCTATGCACAGGACACAGACAGAACAGGGGAGTGGTATGTGTTTGATTTGCTTGTTCCAGGTGATTTACATGTTGCCAAGACAGCGTATCTTCTCTAGGTTCCACCCCAGGCTTTAAAGGGGTGACCCAAGATGTGTTTAACACCTTAGAAAAAAATGGTTTAAAACAGTGGTTCTCAACCTGTGGGTCTCCAGATGTTTGTGGACTTCAGCTCCCAGAAGCCCTGAGCATTGACCATTGTGGCTGGGGCTTCTGGGAGCTGAAGTCTACAAACATCTGGGGATCCACAGGTTGAGAACCACTGGTTTAAAACCTGAAGCAGATTCGCCATCCCACTGACGTGGAGCCAACCAGCCCTCACTGGCCTATTTACTCATAAGCAAAAATTGTGTAGTCACTGTCATTCTCTCCAGGTGTCTCTCTCATCTCCAAAGAAACTAGACCAGGACTTTCCCACCACTTGGGGGAGTGGGGGACACATCACAATAGAGGCTGTCAGGCACTTCTGTTTTGCCAAGTGTGGTTGATTTGCAACAGAGCTGGAAAAGCGGCGGGATGCCAGTGGTTGTTTGAAGAAATAAAAACAGGCTTAAAGAATCATTTCGAAGAACAAAAGAACAGAGAAGACAGACAGCAATTATGATCAAGCTGACAACTTCTGAGAGACTTGGAGAAGGCTAGCTATCATCTCTATTTCTCATCACAAGGAAGAGTGAATTAATCTACACCCAACTATAAAGTGCTTTCTAATAGCCAAGACTGGCTGTGTCTCTTATGCCGAGTTGATCCATATGTTATGAGCTGTATTTGTAAACTTGTCATCTGAGTTCTCCTCGTGGATGGAGTAGTGTTTTGACATCCAGAGAGAGAGAGAGAAAGAAGCTGAATTGCTTCCTATTTTCTTCCTGCATAAAGTTCTTTGTGATTCTTTATAAGCTGAGCACTTTGAGGCACCTGGCTAGTAAAAGAAAACAAATAACAGAGGTGGTTCTCCCATCAAGTAGGCCAGCAAATCCACTCAGCCTTTCAGTCTGAACTTTAAATGGGCTGTTAGAGGTGCTGAAACTATTTTGGGGACAGAGTTATTATTTTGATCGATTTGATTTATATGTCCTGCCTTCTTCAAAAAACAAAATCTAGAGCACTATGAATTCTACTTTAGGTGCCATGGTTTCATCCTATGGAATCCTGGGATCTGCAGTTTAGAGAGAGGCATTTAAAATTTAGAATGAGCCAGCATTGTGTAGAGCAGTGGTTCTCAACCTGTGGGTCCCCAGATGTTTTTGGACTTCAGCTCCCAGGAGCCCTGAGCATTGACCATAGTGGCTGGAGCTTCTGGGAGCTGAAGTCCACAAACATCTGGGGACCCACAGGTTGAGAACCACTGGTGTAGAAGTTTGAATGTTGGGCTGTGATTCTGGAGACCAGAGTTCAAGTCACGCTGTTAATGGAATTCCATCTACCTATAACAGAGACTGACTGTGAACACAGAGGAAAAGCAAGTCTATCAACTCATGACATAATCTGGAGAAACAGATAATAAGCTCAGGCCCTTATGAAGACAGCCAGCGCAAATTTCCAAGAGGATATTGATGCTGGCAAAATTTCAAAAGAGAACTTGACAACCATTCCCAGGATCTCATGAAATCATCGCAATTGTCTTCATCAGGATAATAATTGTCCAAAAGAAACATGCAGTTTTTGTGTTCCACGATGATGTGTGTGTGTGTTGTGTGACTTCTCAATTCAGACTTTTTTCCCAGGGTCCTGTTCCAACCCTCAAACCATTACCTCAGACTAGCTCTCAAGAATATTGGCCATATATTCTAAGTAGTTTGATATAGCTTTTCCCACCTAGAGCCCAAACTGCACCACCCTGCAAGCGAGAAAACTACTGAATAACTCATTTGTCATCTGCACCTTAGCCCTGCATCTGGGATCAGGTCAGCTAATAACGGAATTTG